>SNQJ01S0016745.1:194816-212997 GCA_010110895.2 Picea sitchensis
AGAATTATTGGTCAGTTGAGACTAATACTCATGAATATGGGTCATAGATTAATGACTTACACTACGCAGTTAATCCTGAAAATAATATCTAATATCTTGCACTGTGGAAGCCCCTATATACTTAAAGATCATTTTACAATATATATATGATAGAAGATGATGAGGGTACACTACCATACCAATTATTAGTAGTAATGTGTTCACTTGATGGGTAAATACACTACTTCGACTATATACATCAAGAGTGAGGATCATTTTACAAGATGTATATGATAGATATATGTTGACTTCATTCACCACATTGATTGATATGAACGAATAAAATTTTCAAATGTCAAACAACTAATATGGGTGCTCATGGGAGCCCACACAACCTATGAGGATGACTTGTATTCTGGGTTACTATATTCTTCATAGATTGGTCCATTTTCTCTGTTAGGACCAAGTATCCTTATTAATGGATAATCATAGTAAACCATGATTTCCTTGTGGTAATATGGGTGCTCACGGGATCCCATAATCATAGTCAACCATGATTTCCTTGTGGTAATATGCGTGCTCATGGGATCCCACTCTACCTATGAGGGTGACTTGTATGATGAGCTATTAGATTCTTCATATATTGGTTCATTGTGGCCATTAGGACTAAGGACACTACGTATGGTATCCTTATTAAAGGATAATCATAGTCAACCATGATTTCCATGTGGTAATATGGGTGCTCATGGGATCCCACTACCTATGTACCTATGATGGTGACTTGTATGATGGGTTACTAGATTCTTCATAGATTGGTCCAATGTGTCCATTAGAACTATGGACACTACCTATGAGGGTGACTTGTATGATTCTTCATAGATTGGTCCATTGTGGCCATTAGGACTAAGTCTTCTTAGTAAAGGATAATCATAGTCAACCATGATTTCCATGTTGAATTGACCTCGAGAGTGTTATCATAAAATCATACACTTTGAAGTGCCATGTAAAAGTTTCCCACAAACATCATGCGTTAATCCATCTCCATGGATAACCATTTTTGTCATATAGTTTTTTATGGTCAGCAATGCTATAATTGTAGTGTAATTTTTGTTTGTTTTTAACCATGGGGAATTGGTAACTCATTAGAATGATTTGGGCTAGGCTCGAGATCAAATCTATTGGCTATTGTTATAACCCAAGAGTATATCCAACAACCCAGAAGTCAAATATACCAATAACTTGTGACTTAGTGATAGTCGAGGCATTCCACCTCGAGGCATCTTCCCTTTTAGATTTATCACAACAAGCCCACATATCACTCTATGAAAATTGAACCTTGGTGGAAAGAATAACAAGCATGTTACCCAACCACTTAAACTAAATAGGTGTGTCAACAATGTTAGTGTAATGTGTCATGTATTCATCTCATTAAAAATCCACACACTCTAATGCCCCAAAATTAATTAAATTGATTAATATAATTAGTTTGATTAGATTGATTTATATAAAATTAATTGATTAATTTAAAATTAATGTAATGAATCAAATTTATTGATTTATGTGGATTTAATTTCAATGATTTATTAAATTATTGATTTAATTAGATATTTAAATTTATTATATTATTTATTATTTTCTAAATGTATTCAAATAAATATAAGTTTGTTTGACGTGATTTCAAACCTAACCAATTGATTTCCTTATCTATTAACATATTATATGTCCGATGGAAAATGTATCTTATTGGTCTATCCTCCGTGATTTATTAAATTATTGATTTAATTAGATATTTAAATTTATTATATTATTTATTATTTTCTACATGTATTCAAATAAATATAATTTTGTTTTACGTGATTTCAAACCTAACCAATTGATTTCCTTATCTATTAACATATTACATGTTATTAACATATTACATGTCAGATGGAAAAGGTATCTTATTGGGTTATTGGATTATCTTCCTTAGGATCTTGGGAAGGAGGAATAAGGTGGTGGAGGTAAAAGATTAAAAGGAGAGTAAAGTTGGTGAATTTGAGGAAGGTTAATAATGTTGTATGTTGGAGGGAGGTGATGGTTTTGAGGAGGGATTAAACCATTAATAAAACATTGTGTCCAAAACAATGTGGGGAAATGGATTTAAGGAAATTGGTTTAGAGTGGGATTCGTTTGTGTTCTTAGACATGTTGGTGGGATGTGTTGTTTAGGGATTTGGGCATAGAGAGCTAGGAAACCAACCAAGATTTTCGTGGTGCTATAGCTAGCAAGGTTATTTTTGGTTGGTTGGGAGGAAAAAAAAATTAGTTCCAGGAAACTAGATAGGGAGAGGAAATAGATCGTGTAGCTAATCTACATAGAGAACTAAATATGACATATTTTCTAGGTATTCTCCATCAATTCATAAACCACATTTAGTGTCATTAATTGTTCTAGGTATTCTCCATCAATTCATAAACCACATTTAGTGTCATTAATCAAGGAAAAACATATTTTAAATTGCATGCAAATGTTAAAGTATTATATATATATATATATATATATATATATATATATATATATATATATATATATATTTAACTATCAATAATTTTGGAACAATAAAGATTTTCCCTTTTACAAATTTCATTGTATAATTTTAACAAAACAACTCAGGGTAAATGTCGAACAAAAAAATATTGACAAATGGAAAATATCTTTGCAAGTAATTGTTCATATTTATTACATAAAATCTGTTTAGATTCAACTAAGGCCTTGAAGAAAGGCCTTACATATGGTATCAGAGATCACTTTAAGTACTAGAGCCTTAATGGTTTACCCAAGATTGGAGTATAGAAAAAAAAATTATAACATACAATTTAATAAAAAAAAAAAAGGATTTTCTAACATGGAATAAAAACCCAGAAGTTTATTTCCTTGAAGAGATTATTCTTATTTTATTTTAGAAAAAATGGGGGTTTACAATGACCATAAAATGCACATTGGAATGGAAGTGAGTTTCCTACTTAAAAAAAATATTCTATATTTTACAAGTCAATTAAAGCAATAAAACTAACATAGAACTAGAAATAACTCTCAAACCCTATGAAGCTACCAAGGGTGGTTAAAACCTTGGTGGAACATCCTTTTGGGAAAGCCCGTGAAAAGAAAAACTTCACCGCTCAAGCTATCCAGATCCTAGAAGGGAAGTTTGACCTTTTCTGTCGTCCCCATTTTGGCATCAAATTCCGAGTGAAAACTGAAGAACCACTAGGCACGTGAAGGGAGAGTCCTTCGAGATCGCATGACTGTCCTATTCTAGATGTGGATGATGAAGCAGAAGCTATAGATGAAGTCTCAAAGGATGGCAAGAAGATGGATGGCAATAATTCAGGTATGTCCTCACTCCTATGTCTGACAATATCTATTCATATTCGCGAGGATAAATATTGTCGAAGTAGAGGAAGTTGCGTTGAATCTATATAGTACACACCACCATGTGTGGTCTTCTTACATGTGGTGCTTGTCAAACATCTATTCCCAATTATAGATCCTCAATATACAACCATTACTCCATGAAAATGCTAATGTGTAGCCATTGTTCTTGAGAGAGGGGTGAGTGGGTAAATGTACGACCACTTCACGTTCAATTCGATGACAATTATTGTGTCTTTGTATACATTGATATTATTATAGATTTTTTTTAGTGTGCTCATATGCATATTTTATAGCTAATCTAATTGTGATATTCATCCCATTTGTTTGTTTGTAACATTAACAATAACATATCTAAAATTCATATAATATTTTGTATAAAAATACTAATAATAAATTTATTATTTACTAAATACCAATCATATTTTAAGAATTTTTTTTAAATTAAACCATCATTAAGTTATATATTTTAGGAAAAACCTTTAAATAAAATCATTTGAAAAATATGTTTTTAAGACAATTTTGGCTTCGAGATAAAAATACACATATATCTATTTTACATTCAATTTTATTTTGGCTTCAAGATAAATACATATATCTCCATTTTAAATTAAATTTTATATAACAAATGGTTTTCCACTGGTATATTTTCAACTTCTTGTTAAAACGCATATCAATAACAGAAACATCAACATCTTGTCAAAACAATAGATAATCTGACCCTAATATTCCAATATGAAAATAATGGTGTCATTTTTCTTCTGAATCCATAAGTGAACAATGATAAGAACATACAAGTTTGTGTCTTCCATGAAAATGTTGGAATCCATGTCACGTCTTATAATTTCAAGAAGAAAGGAAAAAAATGTTGGAATATTCACCAATACTAAGAGGGGATGAATCCATTTGAGCATTTTTTACCATTTCTTATTCAAAACATGTGAACATTAAATTTATCAGTAGTATATCATTTGCATTCAATATATATTAAGTAGGATCAACCAACAATGCATAAAAAAAAAAGCACATATACACATTACACCAAAATTTATGTGGAAACCCAAACAAGAGAAAACCATGAAATAATTTTCTTATATACCAAAAGAATACGTTCATAGGAATCACCAACTTCCAAATTTCCCAACACCAAGGCTACAACCCCCTATTTATAATCTTCAATTGGAAGGAAGCTCTAACTCCCTCAATTCTCCAACTACAACTAGAAGGAGGGTCCAACCCCCTAGTTTAGAGGATCCAACTTGAAGGAAGTTATAAATCCTCGTGTTTTCTAAATCCAACTAGAAGAAGGCTACACCCCCTGATTTACAGTCTCCAACCTAAAGGAAGCTCCAACGCTCTATATTCTCTGGCTCCAATTGGAGGGAGGCTATAACGCTCTTTCCTTTCCCCATCCTGCCTCCCTGAAATATAAGTGTAGACTCAACCTGTCACTATCACTGATAATTTCATTTCCACTCTACATCAACCTATCCCTATTAATTTTTCACTGATATACCATCATCAACCTATCACTTTCACTAATAATCAACATCAATGATCATTGATACATCAACGTGTCACTGTTATTGTCACTAATATACCATCATCAACCTATCACCATCACTGATATACCATCATCAAATTCTCACTCTTAATATGTCATTGATATACAATCATCAACTTATCATCATCACTAATACTTAACATCAACAAAACTAGATCCACTCACATAGATCAGATGGAAAAATCACCAAGAACATCTCTCAAGCTGATGCCCAACGTCACCAAAACATGCCTTTAGTCATGTGGCACATATGTACCAAGCATATACCAATATCACCAAGAAGTTCCTCAACATGTATCATACCATCATCAAGATATGTGTCTCTACCATGTACGAAGACATCAATGATATCCATCCAACCATATACCTCGAGCATGTATCAAAAATATGTACCAAAATATGTGCCTCAACCATGTACGAAGACATCAATGATATGCATCCAACCATATACCTCGAGCATGTATCAAAAACATGTACCAAAATGTGTGCCTCAACCATGTACCATATCACTCATAATATGTCTCAATCATGCCATAAACCATGTACCATAAGATGTCCCAAAAGCAAGTACCATAACATCCATGATGTGTCTCAACTAAGTACCAAAATATTTGCATCATACATATGCAATAATATCCAATATGTCTCTCAACATGTACCAACATCACCAAGACATGCCTCAAGAATATACCATAATATCACCAAACATAACCCTCAAAACATGGATATAGACATACCTTTAACTCTTTAATAGACCTGACTGTATCATCATATTGTGCTCAGTCTTCAACAACCTGTAATAAGCATCTTATTCAAATTTCCATCATCCTTGATAGACATGGGATAGTTATATTGTGACACCTCATGTGACGAGCTTCATACAACCCATGGCGGTGCCTCATGGGACACCTTTATCCTAACCTATGGGGGTCAACTAAATTAGGGTTTTCTCAAAAAAAACCTTCGCGCACCTGCAATCTCGAAACTTCTCCTCTGCACTCCCTCTCTTCCTCAAACTCGCCAATAGATCACTTTCTCACTTATAATATATTCAATAACTTTATGTGTATGTATGTACTAATGAGAGGCTCCCCGAGGTGTATTTATACTTTTTCAAAGTGACATCTTTCCTTAACATTAGGTTTGACATGTACTTTATTGTTATAACCACTTTACCCTTGAATTAATGAATTGAAACTTCTTGTTGCAATCATTTAGGGGATTCTTAACCATTCTTCATGGATTTAAACTTCATGAGGGCATATCTCCTTAACCATGAGGAACCACATGGTATGACATCTACCATTGGAAATGACATGATGAGGACTATTCATCTATGAGTGTGTTACATGCATTTACACCATCCTTCATCCACTTTTTCCTCAAACGACTTCGGCCTTCATGACCACAACTTTGGAGATTCTCAACCACTTAACCACTTAGCCATCTTTTTAGGGATTCTTGTAGAATTCTCCAAAGTCTTTTTCCATGAGGGACATGCTTAAAGCTACACCATAAGGGGACCACTTTCGAGACTTCTTCAAATACACCCATCACTTTTAGATTCTTCCAAACTTGCTTCAAGGATTCTTCTCGGGTTGACATCAATGATAACCAACTATTCAACAAAAAATACCCAATAGAAACTAGGTATTCTAAACAAATTTAGAAAATCATTACTCTAAGGAATCATTGAAGTATTGTTTTAACTTGGTTGAGAGAAAATTAAAGGTTGATATTATTGTCACTACCATGGAAATGAAAAATAAGGGCATTGGCTCTTTATCAGTTGGCATCCATCTACACATATATATCTTGGCTCCTTATTAGTTGGTATCCATTTGCACATATATAGCTTTGGTCCTCTTGAATTACGAACAAATTCTTGCAAGTGCATAATTTTGTTTAAGAAACATGATCAATATTCCTATAAAAACATCAACTTTTCCATTCATTATTGATGTATGAGCAACAATGGAAAATTGCAGAGATTCATTGTGGAGTGAGTGGAGCTCTGAGTGTCTTAAGATGCTCGATCCTCTGCATTCCTCCATAGTCATTGATTTAATAAATTACCGTGTGACCTCAACAAACTCTTCCATGATTGGATTGAATCTCCATGATATAATGGACCACAATTGATTCTTCATAAATTTTGTTTGACATTATATTTTTTTTTTTATGACAAACATTAATCAACATGAAGCTCTTTGGTAGTGCCTTTGTTAAAACATATAATGATTGTGACATTTTCCAAAGTCGTCACTAGAGACTGCATGGTGGTTAATTTTTGCCTATTTGATCAAAACATAGAAAATAATTAAACCAAGGATTTCATGGGTACGTGTTCATATATTTTAACCACAAACCCATGAAATCCCTAATTTAATTTAATTTCTCTATTTTAATTAAATAGACAAGCATTAACCACCATGCAGTCTCTAGAAATGCCTTTGCAAAATGTCAATTCCAAACTCTATTTTAAAAAAGGCATCGTGAAAGACTGCATGGTGATTAATTTTTACCAAAGCTTTTAGCTATAGTTTCTGCCACTAGATTTTTTCTTCAGCAAATATTAAACTTTTCTCAACAAATTTTGAGAAACACACTTAATTGCATGTGTCTTTTACACATCCACTATTTTTTCTATCTGGTTCTAAATTCCTTCTTATGTCTCTCTCTATCTCCTCAACACTTCTTCTTCATCTACTTCAAACATTTTCTCTGATTTTATATATTTTGTTTATCTTGTATCTTTGCATGATCTTCTCCTACTCCTTTCTCCTTCCTATCCTTTTTCTTTGTGTCCCCAAAATGTAACAACTAAAATGCTTTTATAAAGTTGTTTGGTGAACACTAATCAACCAACTACGGAGTATTAAATGCTTTGCATGATGGGGTGTGTGGCATTATATTTAATATTACTTTGGATCCAATGGTGCACACACAGACATGCAAAGCATTTAATGCTCTGTAGTCGTATGCTTAGTGCTCACCCAAATAAACAAAACAAGCAACCTCATTATTAAACTTCTTATGTTTCATATTTTAGTGGCTCCTTGAAATAGGGTGGACTCATTGAGAAAAAATTCTACACAGTCACGGGAAAATATTATGCACCATGAAGAATTTTCATTAATCCCAATGTACTTAATGTAGGACACTTGGATCTGATAGAGTACAAACCATGCAAAATTCACATCAACACCAACGCACTTGACATAGGCAGCATGGATATGATGGTGCCCTGATATCAAAATTCCATACATCAAGTACATTAGGGTTGATGCCACTATCAAGAGCATTGGGGTCGATGAATCTTGTACATGGTACACAATATTTCACTAAAATGTTAGCTCTCAACAATCAATGAAAACCTGATGTAATTTTCAATAATACTATTTCTCAACAAGATTGATAATTAGGAAATATGAAGGGACTTAGAGCCCATTTTTAAATTTTAAAAGAGAAATTCGCAAAGTCTCTGTTAACATATATTTGTAAATTTTTTGAAATCAATTGAAGGATTGTTGAGAAAGTGTTCTAAATACAATATTCTCTATATGATGTTAATGTTATAATTGTTGTTTGTGTGTAATTTTATGATGGTTTGAATACTTGTCTAATTATGCTTGAATGTTGTTGTCCTTATGAAGATATTAAGGCATGTTGTGTTGACTTCGATCTATCTGTATTTTGATTTTAATCTATTAAATGGATAGAGTGAATCAAGGGTCAATGTGTGAATTTGTTTTTCACTCTAAACAGTGAAAGGGTCTATTCAGATACAAATTTAATGAAAGCACTAGAGAAACCTTGCTCACCATAGCATTATCTATCTGAGTGTGGTTGTGACAATTTAAAGAAAGTACTAGAGCAACCTTCCTCACCATAGCATTATCTGTCTGAGTGTGGTTGTGAAATTTTACAGGGGACCAAGGCCGTTATAATCAATAATGGTATCATATAGTTGAATCTTTTTGGTGAAGAGAACTCCCAAAGGGTTGTGATCCCCTTTGCATCAGTTATCATAATAGAATTTAGGTATTCAACTTCTAGTACTTGACATATTTGAGATGATTTCTTGATGGGTCTACAACCTGCATCAAAAACACAATTAAAATAAAAAGATAACAAATTCAGGTGGATGAATATTCTTCGAACTGTATAACAACTCTGAAGACCAAATCAATGAAAATATCCAAAGCTTCAAATTAAAACTACATTTTTGGTTAAAATTTGTGTTTTCCAATTGCTTAGTATCATAAGTAAGTGAATTCAGATCCTACATGATTTATCTGTGAGGGTAAAAAAATAAATATATATTCTACCTATTTGAACAATGTGATCAATATGCATTGCATCTTTATCCATATCCATGAAGACAACCATATCGAAGAATATCCTACTACTGTAATGACAGATCCTCCTACAAAAGATTGTACTAAAGTAAGGCTGAAAACTTTTCCTACTACCAAGCAATGATGAAAAAGAGGATCACCAAACTTGGGCATACAAATATAATAGTCACTGAGACTGTTTGTTTGGGAGAATTTTCTAAGGGATAAATATGTAGGAAGTTATAACAATCTTTTCCAACAAAAAGAATGCATAAATTGTCCCCATAATCTGACAATCATAGTGCCATTTTGCTTCTAAAACTGTAGGTGAATTCTATAAATTATAACCCACATTATAAACTTTCAGCATATCCAGCCTTTCCAAGTCTAATTCTTCTGGTATATATGATTCATAACAGTAGGTAGGTTATTAATTTTGGATAGAAATGGAAAACATAATTGACTAATTAACACAATTATGCTTGTATTGGTTCACAATTCATTGTTACTCCTTACTCACTCATTTTTTTCACTCTGGTTTAGGTAGGTTATTATTTTTGAATAGAAATAGTAAACATAATTGACTAATTAACACAATTATGCTCGTATTGGTTCACAATTCATTGTTACTCGTTACTCATTGATTTTTTCTCACTCAGGTTCTTTATTTTAAGGCATGGAAAACAAATTGTTTGAGGAAAGAGCCATTGCTTTTCTTCTATAAGTAATTATTGATTATCCTATAAATGAATGGATTCTTATGTGCATGAGAAGGATGAAAAAAGTGAAATAACTTTCCATGACTTAGAATCCTTGGAGTTTCCAGCATTGATATTTCTTGGAAAGTAGCACTGGAGACCTAGAAAAAAATGGAACAACTTGAGGGATCACATGGTAGTGAAGGGGGTTAATTTCTTTGGGATGTGAAAGTTGATGTGCAAGTTGAGGGGGAAAGAAATATGGGAAACTAGGATTGTTGTGTGGTTGAGGATAATGTGAGAACTTGAGGATTTTAGAGTCTGCCTAAAACTCTTCATTGTGGATTCATAGCCTTGTCTTAGGGGTGACGTGATGTTGAGAGATATAAAATAAATTCCTAAGGTTGGGTGGAACGTTCGATGTCTCCATCCAATTGGTGAATCATTTATTTAAAGATAAGTGCTCTGTATTCAATTGTGTATTAATTTTCTTTATGTTGAGTTTATAATAGGTGTGTTGTTGTTTTAATATGCATTGTGTTTTTATCTATAATCAATTAGCATGTTCTCGAATATTTCATGAGTTCTTGTTTGGCATGCATGCTTCTTGATTAATTAAAAATGATAGAAATATATTTGGAATTTTCCAAACAAAGTGAATTTAGAGATATAAGGGAAATGAGCACATCACAGTGGGTACATCACAAATGTCATGATACCATTGATTAGATATCCAAATGATAGAATATCAAGAATAAAATATTGATAGAGGTGAGTCAACAAAATTTGGAACATGTTCGAAATTGGAGAAATTTGTCTTGAAAATTATTTCTAACTATTATATCATTAAAGATCATTTTTTGGAAAAATAATCATTTGGTAGGTCGAGAACAAAATGATAGAATATCAAGAATCAAATATTGATAGAGGTAATCCAACAACATTTGGAACATGTTCGAAATTGGAGAAGTTTGTCTTGGCACTTATTCCTAACTATTATATCATAAAAGATCATTTTTTGGAAAAATAATCATTTGGCATGTCGAGAGCTTCATCAAAGAGATTTGATCTTAGATATTCATCTGTGACAAAATTGTTTGATTTGGTGTAAAGAAATCCACCATGGGAGATGGTTATAGGGAAATGTTTCCACAAGGAGCAAGTTGTAGACTTCCGAAGTTCCAATATGATGTCTCAAATCGGTTTTGAACATTACATGTTTGTTTAAGGAGAGTAAGGCCTTTCTTTCAAATCCTTTCTTTGAAGCTTCACTAAAATTTATTGCAAAGGAAATCATCCCTGATTTTAAAAGAGTATAGTATCTTTTCCCAAATTGTTATGTAATGCTTGACAAGGAAGAAGGTCAATTAGTAGGAGAAATCTCATCCAACCATCTTGACAATACTACAATCAGATGTGTTGAATTCTTAGAATGCCATGTACTCTTTTGTGCCAACTATTATGTGCCATGGAATTCATCAATAGATCGTGAATAATTTCATATTCTCTTGGGTGATGAGAGAAACTATGAAAATGTCTAAGATGTCTTGCACAAAATCGATAGTGGAGATGTTGTAAGAAATGCATAGGAATGCAGGTGAGTGATATGAATATGTACCTTTCTTAGGTGGATTTCAATATGTGTTTAGTAAATCTGAACTGATTAAGAATGCATAGGATCTCAGATGCATAGTAATTTAAGTAACTAATTTAGGTGTTATGCATAAGTTAGTGCTAATTCTGGACCATTTGTAGATTGTCCTAAGAAAACATGAATTTGCAGAGATTTTCAGAATTCTAAACCATTTCTCTATCACACCATTCTTTTGAATGGTTTATATCTTTTTATGTTCTCTTTTCTTGTTGTATGTTTCTTACATATATCACACAGTTGTTTTCAACAGTTTATATCTTTTTATGTTGTCTTTTCTTTGTTTGCTAGTTATATGTTTCTTACCTATGAATAGGGATATGCATAGGTATTGTTTTCCAAACTTTAATCCGTTTCCTATATTGATATTGATATTGATGAAAATGCACTAGAAACCTTGAAGAAGCTATCAATGGTTATAGGAAGGTAGATATAAAGTTTGTCGACCTTTCCATTTCCCAAAAACATCCATGTAAATTCCTCCACTGGAATGTATGGAGTCTATATGTTGGAATGTATGGGTTTTTGACTATGTTCCCAACTTCTACATAATTATGTATCAAACATTTGTCCTTCTCATACAAATATGTACCATACATAATTATGTATCAAACATTTTTCCTTCTCATACAAATATGTACCACTATTGGAAAGAGTGTTATCCCATGATGACTCATCTGAGAGAGACTATATCTCTTTCTATTACTATTACAATACACATTCATATGATTTTAGAGGGCTTATCAAGTTCATTTATTTTATCTAATGGGCAACAATCCTATTTTCTTTAATGGGCAACAATCCTATTTTCATTGTACAACTACACACGTGAATTTTCATAATCAAAGTTGAAATAGATTCTTGAGTTTGTTCCCAAGTTTTTCATAATGTTCCAAACATTTTCTCTTCTCAAAAAAGGTTCCTCCACTATTGGAAGGAGTGTTATCCATGATGATTGATATGAGAGATATTATATCTCTTGATCATACTATTGTTTCAATGTGAATTCTTATATTTTTAGAAGGCTTCTCAAGTGCATTTCTTTGTCCTAATTGGTTGTAGTAAGAATTACATTGTACAATGACACAAGTAACCTTTCACAACCTATTAATTGTTTTGATGTTGAATTTCATTGCCCCACCAAATGATTATCTTGATGCCAATGTGGATATGGTGTTGAAGGAATCTCTCGAATGGTTAGGCATGTTTGTCCCATGGAATCCATCATAAGGATACCTGGTAGTTTTTATTTGTCTTCACTCTATTTAGTTTAAACACTCGTAATAAGAGGATTGTAATAATATTTGTATTGAAATAAATATTTTTTTCAATGCATGTATGTGTTCTAAATAAGAACCTTCTTTTTCAGTGATTGGAAACCCTTGAATTAATTCACTTATGTTCCCTAAAATTGTGCAAGGCTGTAAGGGATAAATGCACATAATGCAGATATATCAAATTCCCTCTATGGTTCCTAACCTTTCTTGGGTCTCTAATAAACCTTATTTCTTCCCAATGGAATTGATCAAATATCATGCATTCAAAAGCTTTTGTTTGTTTTCCATGTGTTGGCTTTGATCTAAAACAATCTCCAAGAGGTTTTTGATCCAAAACAGTCTCCAAGAAACTTTCTCTCTATCAAGTATAATTCAATAAATATTTTGTGTCGCTGAAAGGAAAAACAAAATGATAATGAAGAGGGAAAGAAGCACGTTGAAAGAAAATCACTTTGTCAAATGAATTTTGGGGAGAAGCAATAGCTTGTTTAGTTTATGTTTTGAATAGATATCCCACTAAAAGTTTAAGGAACAAAGTTACACAAGAGGCGCGGACATGTATGAGTTGTAGTGTAGGACATCTTAGAGTGTTTGATTCTATGGCACATTCTCATGTGCCCAAAGAATTAAGAACGAAGCTAGATGATAGAAGTGAAAAATGCATATTTCTTGGGCACAATGATCAATCTAAGGCATACAAATTATATAATATGGTAACAAAGAAGGTTATAATCAAGAGGGACATTGAATTCAAAGAAAATAAATCATGTGATGGAAGCATAAACATGACCATATATATTGGAGTAGTACCTGAATAAGGTGATGAAACAAAGGATGAGATAGAACAAGGAGGACAAAAAGGTTCAAAAACTAAATCAACGGACAAAATCACTCCAATAAGGACTCCAAGAAATTATGTTGAAGGTGGGAAATCTATCCCTACAACACATTCTATTCCTAATGATCAATAAAGTAGTGAATTTGATCCAACAATTGCTTCCCTAAGATCTAGAAAAAGTATAAGTTTAAGAGAACTTTATGACGATCTAGATGTGCATTCAAACATTGCACTCTTTCCATGCCAACCAATGTGATTTTAAGAAGATACCAAAGAAGAAAAATGTACATAGGCCATGGATGAATAAATAGATTCTATAGAAAGGATTGATACATGGGATTAGTAGACTTTCCTAAAGACAAATATTATATTGGTGTAAACCGAGTTTATAAAATCAAAGTGAAATAGAATGGTGAAATTGAAAAGTACAAGACTATATTGGTAGAAAACGTTTTTTCCCAACAACCCGTAGTCAACTATTGTGAGACCTTTGCATCATTTGCAATGTTAGATACAATGAGATTTTTATTAGAAATAGCATCCCAAAACAATTGGAAAATATATCAAATGGATGTAAAGTCTACGTTCTTAAATGACATTCTAGAAGAAGAAGTTTATGTGTAGAAACCACCAAGGTATGAGATAAAAGGATAGGAAGACAAGGTATATAGGTTGAGGAAGGCCCTTTATGGACTCAAGAAAGTTCCAAGAGCTTGGTATAGTAGGATAGACTCTTATCTAATTAGTCATGGATTTAGTAGAAGCAACAGTGAGCTCACTCTGTATACTGAGGTAAATCACCAAGGGGAAACTTTCATCATTTTATTTACATATTTGTCTTGATGAAGTACTTCCTTGGAATATAGGTAAATCAGTTAAAATGTGTAGTATTCATATGTCAAACAAGATATGCATTAGATGTACTAAAAAGGTTTAGAATTATCAATTGCAATGCAACACCCACATCAATAGCAACAAGAAAAAAAATCAACAAAGAATATAAAGGTTCAAAGGTATATCCTACATTGTTCAAGAGGTTAGTTGGTAGTCTCATGTATCTCACTTCCACTAGACTAGGCATTATGTTTGCAATTAGATTTATTTACATGTTTATGGAGACACCTAAATAAATACACTCGAAAGTGAGAACACTGATCTTAAAATACATTGTAGGAACAACAAGCTATGGTATTTTATACTCAAGCACTAAAAATAATTGTTTGATTGACTATATTTACAATGATTTTGTAGGAAGTATGGATGATAGAAAAAGTACTTCGGGTTATATGTTAAATCTCAATTCAGGATCAATCTCATGGGAATCCGAGAAACAACCCATTGTGATGATTTTATCAACATAAGACGAATAAAAAACAAGAACTTGTCAAGAAATATGGTTACAAAGAGTGTAATGAACTTCAACAAGGATAAGAAGAACTAACTTTATTATACTACAACTTCTACAAGAACAATTCATCCATAGCCCTATCAAAGAATTATGTGTTTCACCAAAAAAACAAGCATATTGATACTAGATACCATTTTATTAGAGAACTTGTAAACAATGCTGAAATATATTTGGAATTTTATAAGTCAAAAGACCAATTGGATGACATATTCAAAAATCCATTGGCAAAAGATGTTTTTAAATTTCATAGACATAATCTAGGTGTTGTAGATGTTTAATCATTTAGTAGTTTTAATTAAGGTGCACTGTAAAAATGTAATTACAACAACAACTTCATTAAAGGAAATAGGTAAACCTAGTTTTCAAGAAAATTTTGATCTAGAAATCTTTGATCGAGATAACTCCATTCTAGAATTCTCTCGGATAGAAAGGTCCAGACCTCTCCACAATATAAATAAATTTTCTTCTTTGGATCAATGGAAAGAATAAGTGTTCAAGCTATAGATTGTGAGTTTTGTGTATGCTTATGGGTTCTAAGTTGTAGTTGAGTTGAGAGCTTTTTGTCATTTGGTCTTTCATTATCTACCGTAACTTACTTAGATTATCTCTAGAAATACATTACATCATAACTTACTTATCTCTAGAAATACGTTAAGATCCCTCTTTTCTTCCCTTGATACTTATCTCGTTATGTTCAATGATTCTATTTCTCTCTCTTTAATAATACTATTTCCCAATAAGGTGGGAATCACTGAAGAGTATGGTAGAAAAGACTCTGAAATATATTTGACTCACCCTATATATTTGACTCGCCCTATGGAAAGGAAATGGACTACAAAATGTGAAGGAGAGGAGATAAGTTTGTGAAATCTCCATATTTGACTCAACCTATGGAAAGGAAATGTAATCTCTATAGAAAATATGGACAAGGATACATGTATGTCCCCACTAATTCTTATATATCATAGGATGAGTTAGTGAGGTTATAACACTCATACCATATGAGGGATTTTGTGTTTCGATCAAGCTTCTTTTCCATCAATCTCTTGATAGGAATTGGGAATGAATTCTTGTGATAAAAAAAATCAATATTAGGCGACCCATAGACACATTGTGGGGTTTTTGTAATTAAGAAGTGAACACACACACACACAAACACACACATATATATATAACCTCCCCTACTCCATTGGATTAGAGGAGGATTAGGGTTCTCTTGGGATCTTATCTTTCCAAGGATGTTCCCATCTCCCTCCACTTGGATAGAACACATACATCTATGCCATATCTTTTTTCACTTCCTTTAATACGATGATAGTCATGGTGGGGCCATCATCCCTCTCCAAGCACACAATGCACTATTACAATGCAGGTTGCTCGGGTTCTTTTCTTCATGACTCGGTTCTGATGTGGGAATTTTGGTTCATACTCTCCAACTCTTTCTTTTACATTGTGTGTTGAAGTAGGGGTTGGATTAGTTTTACTGCATGCAGGGTGAATAGACATATTTGGGTTCTCTCTAATCAAATGGATATATTTTGTGTGGATGGAGGGTCTCGTTATTGACCTTCTTGGGAACTTATCTTTCCAAGGATGTTCCCCACTCCCTCCACTTAGATCAAACAGATACATATATTCCATCTCTCTTGTCATTCTCTTTAATATGACCATAGAGGTCATTACAGCCAACATAAAGACATGAAACTTTGAAATCCTCGAAGTGCCACACTAAGCCAAGTTGGAATCCAAGGGAGGAGTGATAGGCATTGACAATAATGCTAGGTTATCTCTAGTGCATGCATGGATGGAAGCAATCTACATGTTAGGAAAGATCAATCATACTATCCACCTATTGTCTCCACTCTACCTAATACATATACTTTGATCCAAAACATTGTGTGGTTCTCAGATAATTTTTTAGTACTTTGTTCCTTTTGATACAAAGGAGGAAATTCATTTTCCATTTGAATCTATCTACCGTGTAAAAAATAACAAGGGAAGGAGAAGCAATTGGAAGTGAGTAGGTGTCTCCCATTTATTAATTTTTTTTAATTATTCAAGGGAATTTGTTCCATTCATTTCCTAAGAGATAAGAAAAATAAGGGAAGGGAATATTAACTCATTGATGCAAGTCTAAGATTGTATGACTCAAGCAAATACAACCAACAATGGGAAATTCATGGTCTTTTGGGTTGTCATGAAGAGAAACAACAAT
Organism: Picea sitchensis; assembly: GCA_010110895.2. Lineage (NCBI taxonomy): Eukaryota > Viridiplantae > Streptophyta > Pinopsida > Pinales > Pinaceae > Picea > Picea sitchensis. Next base: position 212,198 of record SNQJ01S0016745.1, read on the forward strand.
CCAAGTCAAATGACAGACCCCATCAACAAGTGTTAAGTTTTCACTCATCCCAAGGTATTTGAGGTTACACCATTCAATCAATTACGACTTTGCACCCATCCTAAGGTATTGAATATTGTATTGTTTAATGAGTAGATGTGTAATGGAATTTGACGTTTCATCACCAAATGAGGTGGGCGTTTGCACCCATCCCAAAATGTTTGAGGTTGTACTATCAGATCCAGATCTCAATCACCTTAGGATGGGTGCAAACTCCCATCTCAATCACCTTGGGATGTGTGAAAACTCCTGGATCATATGATGACACAACATTTAATGCCTTGGGATGAGTGCAAACTCTCAAAAATGTTTAATTTTTTCCAAGCTCCAACAACTACAATTGTTTTTCTATTGATTGTATTGTTTTTCATAGGAAATTCTCTACAAAACATATAAACTAAACTCAACAATCATAGGTCTACACTTATTCGTCAACATGCATGCAAGGAACTTGTACTCTAAGAATCAAAGCTCAACATTTTTGCTATCGGTATGAACAACATTCAAGGAAAATATTATTCACCATGTACGATCCCAATCACTAGAACTCCTGCATGGTGCACCCATGCGAATGTCATTCCATGCATGGTGATGGCAGATTGTAATGATCCTAGGCCATTATGCAAGGATCATCACTATTTTGGTGTCTTTTTAAAACTTTTTCCGAGTGAGGTATTTCGTCAAACACTTTGTTGATCTACCTTTTAGATGTGTTTATATGTGTGTATGCAGAAAATAATAGAAAGAGATAACCATGGAAC
>SNQJ01S0016745.1:227675-241356 GCA_010110895.2 Picea sitchensis
GAAAGAGTATATCCATTGCATCCAATTCGCCATAGCACGTTTCGATCATTGTAGCTTGAAACTATGTCTTTCATTATAAATTTATTTGCCATGTGCCAAGACTATTATGTCCTTAATTTTTCAACAAAAATAGTGGATCATGCACTCCTCTCACAATGAATAGATTCTTCCATGTAGTAGCTCAAGCAGCATAGTGCAATAGTGTCCTGTTTGATGACGCAACAATGACTTGTACTATTTCCTACCCTCCTTAAATGACACAACAATCAACACCAAACCCCACCTCCTAAGTGATGTAAGCTTCCACACCCTACTGTATCTGCCACAAACATTAAACGAACCGAGGAAAAACCTATCTCGACAGTTAGCAAACTATCCTAGTTGATCTACACTCCTTACATATCCAATCAAATTCAAAACATAATATTAGTTAATCACCCTCCAACCATCATAGGGCAGAGCCAACCATTTCTCTTTTCTCTTAGCACCAATTCAAATAGTGGTCAAACAATATACGAGAATAACAAAAGTCGATCTATTGTAGATTAATCTGACACAACTGGTATTCCACGCACATATCAATATGAATGCCCCAAATCCAAACGATCAACACCATTGAATGGGACTAGTCATGGTTACAACCAACTTATTGATGGTTTTTGGAAATTAATCATCGAAAATACCCCACTTTATTTCAACAGAGTTTTCTTGATACGACCATGGTTAGATTCCCAACATAGAATTTTTTATTCCCTTTTGACAAGAAAAAAGGCCCAAGGATGACAAAGATAGTTAGGTGAATAGAGTGCTTGGATTTTATACATAACGCGTAAGGATCATTGTACAAGATATATATATATATATATATATATATATGATAGAACTATATTGAAATTATAGAACATAGAGAGTGTGAATATTAATCTAAATATTAATCTAATTTTAAGGTCATAGACAAGGGAATCTTTCTCCATAGTGATTTGACTGTTAAAGTTTAGGAGGTATACATACTTTACCTCCTTTTAGATTTGAACCTGTAAACTCATACAAAGACTATATATTTTTAACAAATTACTAAGACTACATATTTTTAACAAATTATTCATTAATAAATTATTCATTGGAAAAAAAAAATGAGATATTTTACATGTTTTCTTCTTTTGTAGGAAGATAGTAAAGGTGCATATTACGAGTGGATTGGATATGCATTGGGAAAAGGGGCTATGTGGGCAGAGCCTATTTAGCGGTCTTCAAGAAGGTATGGTATCAACTTCCAAGGAAAAATAATGTTCTTATAATTGACGATGGACATATCTCTTTTCTATAATTAAAGTTTTTATGAGCTATACATCGCTAGGAGAAGATAAATCTCCTTGAATGTAGTGTGAAGGGATGCAACATTAACTGCCATATATGGAGTAATATTCAGAGTGGTATGCCATGAACGCAGTAGTGGATCCATGTTATTCTAATGATATAGAAGGGTTAAAGGTTTGATGAACATCGTAAGCATGGAGATTGCTACATGGTAGTTCAAATTGTATAAATCTATAGTAGTTTAGGTATGTACTCAACCCTATCTATGGAAATACCTATCCATATTTGTTTGATGATAAATATCGTTGAGGTAGAAGTGAATTTGTGATGGACCTATTATGGATCTATATAGTACACACCACAATGTGGTTGTCTCCTTGCATAGGTGCCTATCAAACATATATACCCAATTGTATATCTTCATTATACAACCAATGCTCGATGAAAATACTAATGTGTATCCGTTGCACTTGAGAGAAGGGTAGTGGTATTATTAATTAAAAACTCTAGGAAAATTAATTTTTTGAGTGAATGGCTCAAGAAGATAATCATAAGGATAATCCAAGTTCTTTTTGAACCTCGTCTTCATATTCATGAAATATAACATTTCTACTTGCAAACATTTTATAGTAATGGGATGATACATTTTGTAAGCTTTATGGTCAACAAAGTAACTAATAAATATATATTTAACTACCTTTGCATGACGTTTTCTTTTATATTCCTTAGATATGTGTGAAAATGTTGTAATCCCAAAAAATTTCAAATGACTAACAACTAGTTTATAATCATAGAATGCTTCATAAGGAGTTTTATGCTCTAAATATTTGGCTGGCCTTCTATTTTTGAGATAGACAATGATACTTATAGATTTAGGTCATAAATTATTAGGAAGATTATTACATTTAATCATGCTTCGATCACGTTCAAACAAAGTTCTATTTTTCCTCTTAGCCACTCCATTCTAATGAGGACTATGTGAAACAATACACTGTTTTTGAATCTATTTGATGAAATTTATTGATGTCTATTCTCCTCCTTGATATAGTCTAAAAATAGTTGATGTGTTTACCTATCTTCTTTTCGACCATGTTCTTAGTTTCCTTGAAGTATTCAAACATGTCACTTTTATTTCTTATAAAATAAACCCATGTAAATCTTGTTCTATCATCAATAAATATAAGAAAATAAGAAGTTTCCCCAAGTGACTTAGTTTGTATAGGACCACACACATCGGTATGTACCGATTAAAATCATTTTCTTTTCCTTTTATTTGAAATTATAGGAAATTCATTCCAATGTTTTTTTCTAGCGCACAACACTCACATTCAACATGTTCATTCTTAAAACCTATAAGACCCTACACTATCCCTTTCCTTTGAAGTAAAACTACATCACTAAAATTTAGATGGACATAGCTTACGTGACTTAGTTTAAGTGCCATAGTTATTATGTAGACATAGTTGTTGATGACAACACTTGATGATCCTTCATAGTAACATCAAGTTCGTAGAGGCCTCCCACTCCAATCCCTTCAACAACAACTTTGTAGTGATGATGTATGTCCTTCACAATACAACTTGACTTCACAAATTAAATTTTGAATACTTGATTTATAATTGTTGAAACTGAGATTAAAATTTTCTTGATCTATAATTGTTGAAATTGACATTAAATTTTTTTTGATCCATGAAACATACATTCCAGTCTTGATTTTCTTGACATGACTACGAAATTGACATTAAAATTTTCTTGATCCATGGAACATACATTCGAGTCTTGATTTTCTTGACATGACTACTTGGTAATGTCACGCATACATCACTGTGACTTTTTATTTCATAACATCTATCATCACCTAGATAGATTTTAGCACCATTAATTTTATCATGATAATTCACAAACCAATCTTTGTGACATGTCATACCAATAGAATCCCCTAAAACTATGAAAAATGCATTACAATTATTTGTTTCTACTCAAAGATTTATGTGAAATAAATAAATTGATATTTTTTAGATCATCACTTAGTGTTGGTTCTCTATTAGCGAGATGACTTCTATGAAAAATGCATTACAATTATTTGTTTCTACTCAAAGATTTATGTGAAATAAATAAATTGATATTTTTTAGATCATCACTTAGTGTTGGTTCTCTATTAGCGAGGTGACTTGTACATGTATTTTGTATTTTGACTTGTAAAACTTTTTTTTCCTACACTCCTTATCAAAATGTGCAAAAATTACTGTAATAATAATTGGTGATGCTCCTCTTTGATATGGTTTTACATTTGAATTTCCTCCTTTGGTCATTTTCCATGGATTACTATTGTATGTCTACTTCACTTTGGCTACCAATGCCAAATCTTAACTCTTAAACTTGTTGTTGAGATCGTTTCTTCTTTCCTCTTCTTGCAATACAATAGCTATGAAATCATCAAATAAACGTGCTTTCTTCCTTGCTAGAAGACTGACGATAAAAATTTGATATTGATTTAATACTAACCAAATTAGTGCTTGAAATATTCTCACTGATATCAGCTAGTTTGTCCTTCATCTCTTTAATTCTAGATAGAAAATTAATAATATTTTCATTTTCTTCCATTTTTATTGAGAAAAGCTTGGTTTTTAAAAACAATACCTGATTTTTGTTTTTTTGTCTCACACAAACTTTTAAATACCTACCAACTTTCCTGAAATGTATTACAGTCCCTTAAATGGGAAATGTTGTGCTCCTTTATGAGCATTCTCAAGAGAACCTTTACCTTGGTTTCTCTTTTATCCCAATATTGAATTGAGGCTACTAGCGATGTTGGGTTTTCTTCATCTCCACATACAATTGACAAAACATTATACACTTCCATTAAGATCTATAACTTAAAATTCAAGTTTACAAAATTTTCCATATCCAACTTAGTTTATTTATTTAAATATGAATCTGTCATAATATTTCACATCTTTAGACACCAAAAAATATTCCCACAACTTCAAATTGAATTAATCAAGAAATTTTCTAAAAAAATATGATTGAATACCTTTAAATGTTCACTTTTAGGCATCAATATCCAAATGTGTCTCCTCCTAAAATCAGCCTAGAAAATCACAGTTTCTTTGTTGGATTAATGCTTTCAGCTAGGTTGACACTTCAGTCTCGAAACCAAAAGTTCAGGCTTGGGAAAAATTATGGTAACCAAATTTTTGTCTCTTAGTAGTAGAGACAATAATGTTCTCTTTCTTCCACGTGGGTCTTTTAATGGAAAGACTATTAATGCATGGGCAACTCTACTCTCTATCGATGGAAGATTCTGCTCCAACAACAGTTTGATGGATATCCTGCGTTTGATGGATATCCTGCATGTAACTTGAAATAAAAAAAATGATCAACACGATCTCTTTGTTGGCTGCTCCTGGGAAACAACTTTTTCAACCTCACATTTTCTGAATTCTTATACCAAATTATACACTTGAGAACCATAGTAGAGAGAGTAGACAAAATGTATTATGATATTTATATTGATTAAACACATTTATTTATATAATGTTAAATAGATCTTAATCCTTTTGATGTAGCTCAGATATCAAGGGATCTCTAATTTAACTTATCAACTGCCACAAGTTGTCTTATCTTTATCCTTAACTTATTGAGCCAAACATTGAACTGTCCTGCAGTGTTTAATCTAGGAGAAAGAAGCAACTGAGCAGACAAATCAAGAAGATAACAATAAGGATAATCCAACTTCATGTAGTTGATAAGATAAATCAGAGCCCTTGATCATTGAGATAGATCAATAGTTGAGCTATATTTAACATGGTATAAACATATGTGTTTGAGTAATATAAATAACACATACATTTTGGGTACACTTTCTCCCATATAATCCTAAAATGTCTAATAAATAGATGAGTGAGTAAATGTAAGCCCACTTCATGTTTCCATTCAATGACATTCAATATTTCCTCATATAGTTTGACAATATTACAGATTATATTTATTTTTTATTGTGCTTTAAAGTGTATTTTATAGCTACTCAAATTATGATGTTCATCTAATCTATTTGTCTATAAAATTGGCATTAAAATATCTTAATCTCATACAATATTTGATATAAAACTACAACTAAAATAAAAAATAATAATAAAATTAATATTGACTAAGGTATGAGCTATCAAATTATGGGGCTGGTGGTAGATGCCTAAGTTAAACGAATTCAAATATTTGTAACAATTGCCACTTGGTAGAAAATCCACTCGATGGATCACATAGCAATAAAAGTAACAAAAGATATCAATAATAGAAACACCAACGTGTCATTGAAATGATAGATAATATGAACCTCCTCCCCCTAATCTTCCAATCTTAAGCTTGATTCTAAATCCATTGCTAGACATTGGTCGACATAAATAGGTTAGCAATTTCCATGAAAATGTTGCACTCCATGTTGCATCCTACAATTATGCAAATAAAGGAAACAAATTTTCCCAATATAAACTAGATAGACTAAACAAATTTACAAACTTATTACTCTATGGAATCATTGAAGTATTGTTTTAACATGGTTGAGAGCAAACTGGAGGTTGTTATTATTGTCACTACCATGGAAAAGACAAATAAGGGATTTGGCTTTCTTATCAGTTGGAAACATATGCACATATATATATTTAGTCCTCTAAATTTGTAGATTTTTACTTTATACAATAAATTATTGCAAATATATTATTAATCAAAAACAAAAAAGATATAATGGTACACACACACACATTACATAGAGATTTCTAACCTGGAAACCCAAACCAAGAAAACCAACAATCTGTTTAGAGTTCCTCCTCTAATATTATATTCATCATATATCTTCATTGTTTACAATATACATATACATATAGGATCCCGGGGCATCGAAAACCCCTAATACATTTACCCATATTATTCAACAACCCTAATTCTTTAAGTGGAACTAGAAAACCATCGAAGAAGACCATGGTTCAAAAAACCGCTAAAAACAAACACAAAAAAATCCAAACAAATAATTTGAGGGGGATACCCCCCTCCCCCTACAACCCTTCCACGGAAAGAATATCACACATACCCAACACAATTACAAATGAAATCCTATAAGTACATGACTTGGATTAAGGAACATGATCAATCCTCCTAAAAATAGATCAACATTACCATTGATTAGTGATCTTGGAGAAAAAATGGAAACTTATCTAGGACTAAGAGAAGTTTCTTAGGCCTCTACATTCCTCCTCAAATGTTTATTTAATAAATGACCGTCACGAGTTGTAGAGTTGGTGGGGATTTACATGATGTCATGGCCTTTTAACTCAACAAAATCTTCCATGGTTGATGGAATAACCGCGATCTAATCATCCACCATTGATTCTTCATAAATTGGTTGGATTGAATAACCACAATATAATCATCCACCATTGATTCTTAATAAATTTTGTTTGACACTATATATTAACCACTATGTAATTTTTTGTTAAAAGGAACTATGACTATGAAGTATTCCAAAGTAGTCACTAGAGATTACATGGAGGTTAATGTTTTCCTATTTAAATCAAATGTAGAAATTATGTTAAACCGATAATTTCATGGGTGTGTGTTCATAAACACATAAATTCCGAGCTTAATTTAATTTATATGCTTGAGTTAAATAGGAAAACATTAGTCCCGAGTGACGTCTTTGGAAAATGTGAGTCGAAGTTTGTTTTAACAAAGGCATTGTCACAGGCATTGTTTTCTCTATTTTCTTCAAACTTCTTTCTTATATATCTCCTCTAGCTCTTAACAATTCTTCGTATTTTTTAATTTTTTTCTCTATTGTTCTATCTCCTCTTTAGCTTGTATCTCTGCCTGATCTTATCGTACTCCTTTCTCCTTGGTATCATTTTTCTTTATGTCCCCAAATCATAATAGATAAAATGCTTTCATAAATTTGTTTGGTTAACACCAAGCACCCACTTACACATTATTAATTGTCTCCATAATGGGAAATGGGAGAGGGAGAGTAGATATAATTATTACACAACAATATTATGCTTTAATGCGCTATTAAACTATGAAATAGAGTACAAATAAATACAAGAAACATTGTCTCAAGATAGACAATTACCTTCATCTAGTGATTGAGGAAATATCTCAACCTCACGCCAAACTAAGAAGCATCTAGTTGGAGAAAATATCTCGAATCCAACTAGTCTTCAACAACCTCTTACAATCTAGGAACATACAACTTCTCATAGAGACTAGAAATCTACCTAATAATGAACAATAAACTAAATAATTAAATATATGATCTCATTAAAGACAAGTGTGAGTTACATATCTCAACACTCCCCCTTAACAACTACTTGTCTTTAAAATCGTCAGGTCAAGTCTCCATAATCACCAAGTCCTCAAAGTACTTCTTGATTAGAAAAGTCCAACCTAGTACTTTCACTTAGTTGTTGAATTTAAAAATAACATAATCATAGAAAGATAGCAATGCAAAGTAGACAAAGTATTTTATCCTGGGAAACCCAATCTTGGGAGAGAACCCAACAAATTTTCTTAAGAAGAAATCAATCCAAGTAAATCACCATCAATGAGAAAAAACCCTACCACAACTTTGCCCTTGCATCAAGAAGAACCCTCAAAGATAGTGCAACCTTAAACAAGATATAAAACCCCCAAAAATATTCTTAAGATGATCCTTTTAATTTCATTGATATTCCTCTCTCTTTTGTTGTTATACCATTGACCAACCGAACTTGATGAGAAGAGATGATGTGATTTGCTTGAAATTCAATGATCAATCTTTTATTTATATAGTTCGAGTCACTTTTAATTTCCTTTTAGGGACGATTTGTACTTTTGTATTCAATATCTTATTTAACGCTTTATAAGGTTTCTTTAATGGTTTAATGGGCCTTGTCTTGTCGTTTTGACATTTCCTCTTTTCTAGAAAAGTTGTTCATGATACTTTTTGGGCCTTGTCTTGTCTTTTTGACATTTCTTGTTTTCTAGAAACATTGTTCATGATACTTTTTGATTGATAGTCTCCTCACATGCAGGTCTAATTAATATAGATATTTAATGTTGAGTAGATGGTCAGAGAATCCCCTCATCACAAGAGGTCTCTTGAGCCTACATCTTCAATAATAGACTAGACTTTTAAAAAATTCAAACCTGCCCTATTAAAAATAGATCACTCTGTCTTGGAGACGACAATGTGAGAGAATCTCAAGTCTTTTTCACTCATTGTCAAATCAACATGACTAGCAAAATTTCCCTTGGTCCATTTGCCACTAAACAAATTAGCATGGCCCTAACTTCATTTAGAATAAAAAAAAAATTCAAAACGCCAAACTACTATCAAAATTGTGTAACCTGATTGTAGGAAAAATACGCTTCACTTCCTTGGCTCCTTGCCAATCACCATGATGGTCCTATCGACTTCTACCATCGCTGTTGTCATAAATTAATCATTTTAGCGCCCCTGTTTAAACTGTGAACCAATGGCCATCTTGACCTTTCAAGACTCGAATATTTAATTACTCTAAACGGTGGCCGCCTTAACCTTTGAAGGCAACGAAATTCTACCACCACCATCATCAAATTTTATCATTTATAAAATCATAGGGGAAATTTGTGTTAGTATAAATAAATGAAGAACGTATTGTAATGGTATGGTGATCTGAAGAATCACATTTTTTAATCGAAGCCATTTTGAATTCTCTTTGTGGAATTTATGGAAACATTTTTCAAATTAAATATGTTAATCTTGCATGCGTTTCTGATTTCCTGTTATTGAGTTTGTAAACTCCTTTTATTTCTTGATAAAATTTGTTTTTGAGTAAACACAATAATTATTTGTTTTTACCAATTGCGAGCCTGGTCCCATTTTCATTCCAAGTTTATTTGTTGGAATGTGTATGATTTGGAAAATTATTTTAAATAAAATTTTGATATTTCAGCATTCGAGACTTGTTTGTTGGAGTGCACAGAGTTATTTAGTTTCCAAAACTACAAAACCGAAGTTCTGGGCCCAAAGCGTGATAGCATTTTGCATTTCGGGCATAGTTGTTTTGTTTTTATGTTGGGTATTTGTAAATGTTGAACCCCAGATTTGAATAAACCTTGTTTCGCATTTTGGAAATAATTGTTTTGTTTTTGCTTCGGGTGTTAGCAAACCCTGAGCCCCTAACTCCAACTTGCTTGGGCCCACAACCTATTTTCATTTCGTGAATCAAAAAATATCATTGCGTTTTGGTTTTGTGTCCAGCATTTGTAATCGCCAAAACCCGATCCTTGATTGAACTTCGTTTTTTGACATTTGGTATCAGAGCTAGCTAGCTATCCTGCAAGTGCTTAGTTCATTGCAGATTATTCCTGTTAGTATGAAATTTTATTCTCTTATTTTCCTGCGTGAAGGTTTATTTAAGTCCTTTCAAATTTATACAAATGGTTGCGTCTGGTAGTAATTCTTCTCAGGTTCAAGTTCCTGGTCTGAGCGAGAAGTCATATGACTCTTGGTATATTCGAATGAGAACAATTTTGCATTCTCAGGATTTGTGGACTTATGTTATTGATGGTTATGTCGAGCCAACTAATGCTGCAGCAGAATTGGCTATGTCCAATGTTGACTGTGTTTTGTTGAAGGAAAACAAAAAAACGGATAACAAGGCTCTTGGATTAATCCAGCAAGGATTAAATGAATGCATTTTTATGAAGATTTCTAGTGCTACATCTTCGAATATGGCTTTTGACATTCCTAAAACCTGTTATCAAGGTGTGTCCAAGGTGAAGACAATCAAGTTTCATAACTTCAGAAGGGATTTCAAAAATATGAATATGAAGGATAATCAAAGTGTTGATACTTTCATGACTCAAGTAATGAGTTTTGTGAACCAACTCAGGTAGTATGGAGATGATGTTAACAATACAAGAGTTACTGTAACGAACCACCTCGTTAAGAAACCATTCTAGTGACAGGTGCAAATATTTTTTTAAAAAAAAAAAAATATTTTTTTTTAATTTTGAAGTGTGTGAGTGCGTAATGTACAAGGGATCAACCAGGATGAACAGAAGAATATGAAACGGGGCACAAGGAAACAACCAGGATGAACATCAGAATATGAACAGGACGCACGATACGTAACCACCAGCATAAATGCAGATCACAAGACAAATGAAACTGACTGATAAATACGACTGACCTCCCGCCCGTCCTACCCTGCAAGGTTAGGACCTCCAAGACACATAAGCAATGCTCAAGCCCGGTTTCCCATCGTCTTTAACCATTTAAGGTCTCAGGGCTGGCGACTGTACTGAGGAACATGGAGGTGTCTACGTCCCACCCGACACGACCGACCAAGCAGCCAACTATACTATCAAGTACAAATAAATAAGAAGAACAATGCGCCTCATATGGGAAGCGCGTGGTAAGGATTCTGCCGGTAAACGCCCGAGTTTAACTGTGTTTAAGCGAACCACCAATAGGTTGTATCGAGAACAAATTTATACCAGTGTTACAATAAGGTAACCATATCGTGGTGTTTACTAATGATAATCATCATGCTCTAAGGGTATGGATCATGCAATTCAACGACATCAATTATAACTTGTGGGTATTATATGGCGAGAACCCTATATACATTCCTAAATTCCAATAATACTGTCATAACGAAAACCATACACTAAACTCCAATCTTGCAATTTCGCTTAAAAGATAAAGATGACACAATTCCTATATTAAAAACATTACAACTAGGAATTTATAAACAATAATCCATGACATTGGTGTGCATAACATTTTTTTCAAACCTGTAGCAATAAAATTATCATCAAAGGTGAATGTATCAGGAATCCATTACAAAATTTAAGGTCAATATTTAAATAAATAGAAGGGACCCTACGTAAGTATATAAGTAAGATATCAACCAAAGTTTTATAATTAAAGGGACAAGTGACAAGGTAATCAAGTAAAGGTTCCCTAAAGTCAACAACCACTCACATCTACGGAACACAATTATAGTGCATATTCAAGTGAAGATAATTTAAAATTCATTAGTGGTGATAAAGTGCATTAGTGTAGCTTCCATTTAGGTGCGTTAAGATGCCTTGGGATATTAAATTTAGAGAGAATATAAGATTGTTTCTATTAGCTATCAGCACCAACTGTATAAATTAAGGTCGTTGCTAACTTTATACATTTAAAAGGCGTTCTATCCGTGTACCTAAAATCGATTTTTCTAAGCATAGAGAGTCATTCCGTTGCCCCTTCAGTTTCTATTATTTTAATATTCCAACTGTTCATGTGGTTTCCTGGTTATCATAGGGAACAACCGAATTTAATTAGGTCGAGAATATCAGAGTAAGGACAACACCCGATTGAAAAAAAAGGTTTTAAAAAGAAAGGTTAAGGAAGTTCAAATGAAAATAACCCTGTCAAGCAAGCTGTAACCCTCATACTTAAATAACATCATAATTAGTTAACTTCACTCTGAAATATACCATATCACTTTATGTATAAATGACAGCATAATCAAATCAACGTCATGTTCACATATAGATCCCCTCAATACACACGCATCCTCAGACTTTAAGGAATTCGAGATGACATCAATTGGAACGCAGCATGGCAACAATGAATCTAACACTGCCAGGTGTAATATGACCATAATTGAAGGCGTCGTGTACCCAATAGCTAGATTTTAAATGTCAATCTTTAAAACTATTAGTTTAAATGACGTTAAATATACAACCTGCCAAATACTCATCAACGAAGTTTCTGATGTTAACTAATTCCAGGGACAGATCCAGGTCACATTCCAGCAACCTTCCGTAGCCAAAAATAATTATAACGTGTTTTATCATTTTATTTATACTGCATTGTATTAAAATGAATTTTCAACCATTTAATAATAATCACAAGAGTCCACGTCTAAAAGTGATATCATCCAATGAGTCTGCATGCTAAAACTAACCTGCTACCTGTTATAACGAAATCACAGCTAAACTGCCACAGCATCAAAGAAACTCACACGCTGACATTAGTAGGTACAGGAATCAACCAAGCGATTCTCAAGGGTAGAGGGCGAATTTACGGCTACTGTCAACCACGGATTTGCGTGATTTGGAGCATTAATCTGGCGCAATTGGATACCCCAAAAGGGGGGAAAACTTCGGTTGTTGTTACCAAAGAGGAGCGATTTACCTACGGGTTAGCATCAGCACGCGGCCTTGGGAGAGATGGTGAAATAAGGACGGACAGGTGTAAGGCCGCAGACCATTAGTCTGCAGTCCGCAACAAACGACTGGGTAGTCTCCTGCAAAGTCGTGACTCTCAGACACAGGGGGAAGAATATCCAATAACGCAAGGAACAGACATAGAGCTAGAGCATAGAATTTCGATCACAGTCGACGGGGTGAACCAATATGCATACAATAAAAAAAAACCCACGGACATAACGCCCAAGATGAAATTAATAGCGCTCAGGGAATACACAGAAACCCCTTTGTATTTCGGTTCACACCGAAAACAACGCCCCCAGTACTCAATTCACCCTGTAACGCTGCTGCGCTAAGAAGGGACAACGCCCCAACTAACTGCCATAATTTACACGAATTGCCAGTAATTTCACCCCTGGAGGACAGCCGATGAAGAAAATTAAATGACCACAAAAAGACAACGAAAGACAGCCCAGGTAAGAAAAACGAAACGACAGGGGCTTACAACGATTGACGGCCGAGGTATTAAACGAAAAGATAGTGATTTTACAACGAAAAGCCCACGAGGGCGAATTACCCATAGTAATGAATTTCGCCCACAGAGAACACCCAACGCCCACAAGGAGGTATCGCCCACGAAATTGCCAGCAAATGATATCTAGCAAGTGCTGGGGGTTAACAGTAATTTGCAGAAATAGGGTGCAGGAAATCGTCTTAAGGCGCAGAGGTACGATCAATGGTGCGCCGAGTTAAGGACCAAACAAGGGTGATTCAGACAGGAACGGACTGGCGGGTAAATAATACAAGAATGTATGTCTGGTGGCATAAGCCCTTCATACCCTCGACATAAATGCAGAGGGTAAGACCACTGACAAGATAAGACGGGGTTTTCAGCAAGCGTTGGATAACCTAACCATTCCATCATCTATGGAAGCAGAAAACAGAACCATATTATTTAAATTTTACTCCAGAACATTTTCTTCAAGCAAATTTACATCATACTATCCAATGGCATTCTATTCTACCAGTTTAAGAAATCATACCTTTGCCTTTTAGCCGGCCTGGATTGATGACCGCACCTCGATCGAAGTCCCGCGCTACTTGCCGCTTCCCGCGCTCCGTGCCGCGTCCTGCTTGCCGACCGCCG
>SNQJ01S0016745.1:250822-271483 GCA_010110895.2 Picea sitchensis
TGGGGGGTGAGGGATTTGAGTCTCTTAATTATTAAAAAGAAATTAAATTTTGGAAAACCATAGGGATGAGTGACACTTGGACGGCAAGAAACTTTTAGTGGTTTGTCATTAAAAACTAATTTAATAATAAATTAGGAAAGTAGGTGGGTCTCAAATTTCCATAAAAGAAGGGGAAAGGAAGGAAGGAGGGATGAACGGTTAGCGTAACGTTACGCTGTCGAATTGTATCTTGACGGATTTCTTGTGAGGAGTTGGGTTTATCTTAGCTGTGTTGGAGTGGTAGCTCAGCCGTGGAGGCAAGCTGAGAAGCTAGTGTTATCTCTGGTTCTTGTGTGGCCCCTTTACGACTCGGGGGGCTAAGGGGGAAGCAGAGTACCCCTAGTGATTGGCTGGGAGGTACTGGTGAGATTTCTATGGTCGGCAAGCAGAAGCGGCACGGAGCGCGGGAAGCGGCACAGAACGCGAGACGACATCCGAGGAAAACGAGAGGCAACGATATGAATTTTATTTCTGGTAGAGTAATTTGTCTAGTTATTTTCTTATGCGGTTATCATGCATTAGATTAAGATGTGCTTTAGCTATGGTGGTTCGTTTTGTATGCTCCAACGATAATGTCCTGGAAACCTTTTGTGGGGTAGATGTTTGGATTTGTTGTCTTTATATGCCGAAGTTGTCCTTATTAGTTATCTTTGCATTCTGGCCATGAGAAGAATGTATGTGTTGGGCGTTTTTCTTCATGGTGTGCATTGTAGATATTGGGTGTTGATCTGCGTTGAATGTGTTAATGACGGCGTTTTAACTTCTGGCATTTATTTATGGGGCGTTTTCATTTACATACAACAACATTATTTTAGTGGGCGATTTTATATTACAGTGATATTTCTCATATTGGGCGTTTTTGCACTGTTGTCGGGTGTTTTTTTTTCCACTGTTACATCGGGCGTTTAACACTATTCCGGGGCATTTTTGGCATCTGTACATCGGTGTTTTTTCCACTGTTGGGGCGCAATTGTATACTGTTATTGGTGTCTGCGTGTTACTGGGTATAGCAAACCGAATTGCATTCTAATTGCGAATCTCAACCTCTTCCCCTTTCGTTTTTTTTTTATTTCTGGCAATTCGTTATCCTTGGGCAATCGTTTAACCTGGCATTTCGTTTATTTCTCTGGCAATGTTTAACCTGGCCATTCGTTTTTGTTCCTGACAAATCGTGGGGCCTTTTGACAATACGTTTATCCTTGGGCAATGCGTTTTAATGGGCGTTCTGATGATCTGCATTTTACTAGTGTTTCCTCTGTGTGCATGGGCTAGATTAATGGTCTGGGTAGATACCACTCGGCATTCTTCTGTCAGAGGAGGTCGTTAGATTGCAAAGATTTTAATTCTTATACTGTATAGATGCTAGAATTATTTCATTAATAGTGATAAGTTAAATTCACAATTAAATAAATATTTGAAAATATATAATCAATTCAGGTTTAAATATCATTTCAATTCAGATATTTAATTATTATCCCTACCAATACAGAGACTACATCATGTTTTGCACATAGTGGTTTGTAACAGCACATTATAAACATCATCCGGGTAATGGATATGGACTTGGCGTTAATGCAATAATTGTGAATCAGTTAGTGCCGAAGAATTACAATTACAAAGTCCAAGAAAAGTAAATTAAGCCGGGGTTACTTAATGTTGATTCCTATTGGAAATCATGCCACTAATTATTGTAGTTGTCAACAAATTACACCACACACTTTTTGATGGAAATAAAATTCAAGGAAATCATATCCAGCAGATTATTCAATGGAAATGAATTACTTTCACAGAAATCCTATACACTACAGTAAACAGATAGTGTGTACGCATTACACAGTACGTAATTTAAATAGAAGCATATTAATTTTAGAAGGAATCGTGTCATATGGAGATTCTTAGATTGATAAACAATTCATTGAAGATTATACCGAATTCTACTTCTCTCGCCTTCAGTGAAACTTGAATGAAATATAATGTCCCTGAAACATAATCCCAACTTTATTGAAAATAAAGAAAGAAAACATTTAATTTTAGCACTGTGCACATATACTATTACATCTACATAAATTAAATATAGAAAAAAGCAATATTACATGCCCTCTATGTATCCCTTCTAGAACTATATTAATGTGCTTTAACTCTTTCTGTTCTCCCCTTTTTTTTTCCAGCTACTGGACTGGTAAACATTCACTTAAACATTACACAAAACTCTATCTCTCTCTCTCATAATGATAGTATCTTTGAAATTCTGGTAAAATTAAAGCAATAAATGTTTAAAGTAGATACTCCCGATTATGGTAAGGTTTTTAAAAATAGATTTTTAATGTTATTTGTGATCTCTAATTATTGTCATTTTTAATATTGATAGATTAGTCATTCCCAATATTGCCTTTTTAATATTGTCATTTTATGTTTTATTATTTTTAGATTGCCACTTTAAATTAAGAGGTATATTGTTATTTTCAAATTGATGTTCTTATAATTATGACGTTATTTTAATGTATTATTAATGAACCTTATGATCGTTGATGGCTTCGCAAGTGAACTCCTCAGGTTTAGTTGAAGGTCCTTGTCTTTTAAGGTCATTAAAATTTTGGTGGTCATAGCATGTAAGAGGTATTGTAGTGGTAAATACATAGTCCGACTATGTGATGAATGAAGGATAGTTAATATTTCATGACAATGCTATTGAAAATTTTATTGTTGTTAGTAACAAATGTGATGCAATAACCTCGACGTACGTCCAATAAATTTCCCCAAGTTAGTCTTTGGGGGGGGGTTGTTATTTTAAACGAAGTTGAACTTGGGTGTTCGTTGTCGGAGTCCTTGTCAGGCGCCTTCCGTAAGGGGCACAATTTTTCTTCTTATTTATGTTGTACTTGATGGTGGTTAGTCGATTGCTTCGTCTGATGTGTCGGGTGGGATGTAGACACCTCCATGCTCCTCACGGTCGCCAGCCCTGAGACCTTAAATGGTTAAAATCGATGGGAACTTCGGCTTGAGCGTTGATTATGTGTCTTGGAGGTCCTAACCTTGCAGGGTAGGACAGGCAGGTGGTCAGTTTACTTTTGTCGCTAAATGTTTACGTTGTGCACCTTATGCCTATGGTTGTATATTGTTTGCAGTTACTCGTCGTGTGTCTTTAGTCTTCTTGTGATGAACATCGTGGTTGCGTCTTGTTGGTTTTCAAGGGGCGACGAGAATCAAGTGTGTTGTTACTTCTACATGCACGCACACACCTTAAACCCAAAAAAAAAAACAAAAAAAACAGAAAAATTTTGCACCTGCTACAGAGTTGTTGTCGTAATGATGAGGCTCGTTACAATGTTGCAACAATTGCAGCTGCATGTCAATCTGTGTGGATGAGAAGAGTCTTGAATGAATTTTTGCATGACCAGAATGATGCAACTTAAATTGTTTGTGACAATAAATATGCCATTGCACTGTCAAAGAATCATGTCTTTCACAAACAGAGTAAGCACATTGATACGAGGTATCATTTCATTCGTGAACTGGTAAATGACAAATAAATTTATGTTCAGTTCTGCGGGTCTGAAGAACAATTTGCAGACATATTTATGAAGCCTTTGAGAAATGAACTGTTTAAAATCCATAGAAGAAACATTGGGGTCTGCAAGCTGTAATGCATTATTTACAACAATTTTATTTTACTGGTTTTAGTTTGTTTTTCTCTGAAATGATTAAGAGTTAATCATTTCACCGCCCCTCTTTAAAGTGTGAATCGGTGGCCATCTTGCCCCTTCAAAACTTGAAGATTCAATTACTCTAAACGGTGGCCACCTTAACCTTTGAGGGCAACGAAATTCTACTACCGCCTTCCTCAAATTTTATCTTTTCTAAAATCGTAAGGGCAATTTGTGTTAGTATAAATAAATGAATAATGGATTGTAATTGTATGCTGATCTGAAGATTCACATTTTTGAATCGAAGCCGTTTTGAATTATCTTTGTGAAATAATATTTTTCGAAGTGAATATGTTAATCCTGCGTGCGTTTATGATTCCCGAATTTGTAAACTCCTTTTATTTCTTGATAAAATTCGTTTTTGAGTGAACACAATAAGTATTTGTTTTTATGGATTGCTAACCGAGTCCCATTTTCATTCCAAGTTTATTTGTTGGAAAGTGTATTATCTGGAAAATCATTAGAGACTTGTTTGTTGGAGTGCACGGAGTTATTGAGTTTTCATTTCCAAAACTCCGAAACGAAGTTGTGGGCCCAAAGCCTGATAGCCTGATAGTTTATTATGGTTCATAGCTAAATCCAAGAGATCATAATTTTGTGTCAGCCTCACATATGCCTTCTTCAACCAGTGTCACCTTCACTAGCGGTTCGTTCTCCTCCACATAGTGACTCCAACCAATTTTGCGATGGCATATATTGCTGCCTGGCTACAAAAACATTTTGTAGCTAATATTGCTAGGCTGGCAGTGCTAACTCCTCCACCCAGGGTTTCTTCACGCCTCTTGAACAAGCACAATACAAAGTCAATGCTTCAAGGTCTGCAAGCCTCAACAGGTACAARCCACAGGGGCAGCTCTTCCTCCCCACACGATTATCTCTTTCTTTCAAATCGTGTAACGTCTTGTGYTAGAGTTTCCTGTTGTGRTTTCCTGCCTCTCGCATGGGCTGYCAACAGTCCAATACCTGCTCACTCAACATGTGCACGTTGCATAGTTTTTGTAACATCWTCCATATTTCTCCAAAAYRCCTTMGCTGCAGTGGACAACGCWGCCACCACGTAGTTGGYGCTMTCCACGAGCCGCTTGCAAACTTGTCGAAAACCTTCGTTACTGAGGAGACACTCGGGTATAAAGTTATTGGTAGCTGCTGCAAGCTCCAGAAATCTAAAAGTCTGAGCAAAAATATTAGCACTGGGGCCGCTTTTGATAGATATCGATGCCTCCCTCTTTTTTATTACTATAGGCTAAAGCCTTTGACTTTAGTATTTATGAAGAAATTCAAGAAAGGCGTGAACCCTTTTCGGTGATTGGTTGGGTTTCTTTACTGCTACGCTCATTCTCAACGGGGCTCGAGGAATTCGAACCTATCTTGCAAGATCAAAAGAATGGGAAGCAACCCATTGCAATATCTGATCCCTGAATCCATCGCCACCGACGAAAAAAGCTAATCAAATCGAATTCATCACCAACTAATTCTTAGAAATCCACAGTCGAATCCAAGCAAAGCCATTCTCAGACGTCGTAGGATGGATTCCCAAGCAAGGAACGAGAAGATCCGAAGATCCAAATCACTTTTCCTATTTAAAAGCCCCTCCTCTCTTGCTCTCAAACAAACAACTTCTGCGCGCAAGATCCTTCTCCAACAGATCGATTCAATGGACATACAAATTAAACTCTAATACTTACACTAACGCATACCTAGCAGCAATTCACTCACAATTAATCTCCACTCACCGAATTCTCAAAGGCTTCCCAGTCCCTCTCTAATACCGTATTGGGAAATGGGAGAGTACATATAATTCTTACACACTTGTTTTCACAAGTCATGAAAAATTTGCATCAATACCAGCTCACTTATTTGATATAGAGAAATTAGATCTGACAAGTCATGAAAAATTTGCATCAATACCAGCTCACTTGATGTAGGGCTCTTTGATCTGACTGAGATATCATATCCATGGACCCTACTTGAAGTGTGTTGGGGTTGATTCAAATTATGCATGAAGCCATAAGATCCAAAGGAACCAAGTCAAGTACGTTGAGATAGATGCAAATTCTGCATGGTACATAATATTTTCCTAAATACTTTGTTCTTATAAATCCATGAAAAAATTTAATGTAATTGTCTTGAAACTTAGTCTCAACAATCTTGTTAATTAGAAAATATGACAAGAATTAAACCCCATTTCTAAATTTTCTGAACTCAATCGAAGGCCTGTTGAGCAAGTCTTATAAAACAAATATTCTCTATCTGATGTTAATGTTATAATCACTATTTGTGTGTAATTTTCTGAGGGCTTGAACACTTGTCTCATTGTGCTTGAATGTTGTTGTCCTTACGATAATTTTAGAACTTCTTGTGCTCTGTTGAGCTCTCTTAGACCTGTGTGTTTCTGGACTTTAATCTATTAAATGGATAGTGTGAATCCAGGGCCTGTGTGGGAATTTATTCTGCACTTTGAATAGTCAAAGGGTCTGTTGGATTTAAAGCAATTTTAGAACCTCTTTTGGTTTGTTGAGCTCTCTTGGATCTTTTGGATATGTGTGTTTGTGGACTTTAATCTATTAAAGGGATAGTGTGAATCCAGGCATATGTGTGAACTTGTTGTGGACTTTGAAGAGTGAAAGGGTTTGTTGAGACTTGAATTTAAAGCAAGGACTATAGCAGCCTTCCTAGCCATAGGATTGTCTGCATATAAGTGTGGTTGTGAAGTTTAGCCATAGGATTGTCTGCATTTAAGTGTGGTTGCGAAGTTTTCCAGGGACTAAGGTCGTTTTCATCAGTAATAGTAATAGTACCAGAGATTTGACTGTTTTTGGACAAGGGAACCAACAGAGCGTTGCGATCCCCTTTGCATGAGTTACCATCAAAGCGTTTAGGTATTCACTTACTGATACTTGATGTTTTTGAGTTGATTTCTTCATGGATCATGAGGTTGCATTAAAAACACATTTAAAATAAAAAGTTCAAAAGTTCATGTCTAAGAATATTCTTCAAACTTTATAACAACTCTGAAGACCGAATCAACGAAAATCGCCAAAGCTTCAAATTAAAACTAGATTTTTAGTTAATAATTGTGTTTTCTAATTGTATGTAAGTAAATTCAGATCTTTGAAGATAAAAAGATAAATATATTGTGTACCTATTTGAACTCATATGTGATCGTTATGCACTACATAATTATCCATATCCATGAAGCCGTATATTACTTTCCAATTTAAACATATTTCTCACCATATCAGAGAAGAGCGTATTACAGTAATGACAGATCCTCCTGCAAAAAGTTATACCAAAAAAAGACTGAAAAGTTTTCCTGCTACCCAGCAATGATGGAAGATGTAAAGAAAAAACAGAGGTCTATAGGGGTTCGGGACTTCGGGGTTTACCAACACTCGACGCACAAACAAAACGAAATAAGAAATGACCAATTGTGAAATGTGAATATGCTTTGGGCCCACAATTTTGGGGTTCGGGGTTTGCTAACATCCGATGCAAAAAACAAAATACACCCAGAATTGCTGAATCGTGAAATCGCCATAAGGGTGTGGGACCCTTCGGGTTTCTGCATTTGGGAATGCTGGATACATAAACAGCACACAACGGTAATCGCCGAATCACGAAATCCGATCAAGCTATGGGGCGAGGGAATATTGTTTCGGGGTTTGGAAGCGAACAACTCAATTGCAGAAACCTCTAGATATTCCTAAAAAAAAAAAAAAANTGAACAGAGTTTACAAACTCAAAATTAAACACAGAGAGAATAACTGCGAATATTCCGTAACAACTTCAATTCAAAAATGTCTTCAGGATCGTCTCAATTACAATTCGTTTCTGGTACTTATACAGAAACATAAATTCAAAAATTGCCCCTTTAATCTTTTAAAAGACTTAATCAATGTCGGTGATGGTGTCTTGTGGCCTGCAAAGGTTAAGGCACTCAATGTTTAAGTTATGTAAAACAAAAATGTAATCGGTGGTTTAATCCTAGAGTCTTGAAGTGTCAAGACGGGTTTAAGTTATGTAAAACAAAAATGTAATCGGTGGTTTAATCCTAGAGTCTTGAAGTGTCAAGACGGCCACTAATTAACCGTTTGCAAAGAGGTGGTGAAATTATTACTTCCTAACATACTCCCTATTAATCATTTCAGAACAAAAACAAACTAAAACTATTAAAAACAAAATTGTTGTAAACAATGCATTACAGCTTGCATACCCTGATGTTTTTCCTATGAATTTTAAACAGTTCATTTCCCAAAGGCTTCGTAAATATGTCTACAAATTGTTCTTCAGATTTATAGAACTGAACATAATTCTCCTTACCTGTTACCATCTCTTGAATGAAATGATACCTTGTATCAATGTGCTTACTTTGTTTGTGAAAAACGTGATTCCTTGACAATGCAACGACAGAGAGACAATATGGGTTGCATCATTCTAGTTATGCAACAATTCATTCAAGACCCTTCTCATCCATTTAGCCTGACATGCAGCTGTAGCTGTTGCAACATACTCTGCCTCAGTGGAAGATAGAGTCACAATGGGTTGTTTCTTTGATGCCCATGCCACTGCTCCAGATCCAAGACTAAAAATATACACAGATGTGCTTTTCCTGTCATCAATGGAACCTGCAAAGTCACTATCAGTGTATCTGATCAGCTCAAAGTTTAAGCTTGATGTGTATCGGATACCAAAATCAGTTGTTCCAGCAACATATCTCAGGATCCTCTTTCCTGCTTGCCAATGAGTACTCTTCTGAGTCTCCATGAATCTGAAAATCAAACTCACAACAAACACAATGTGAGGTCTCGTTGTTGTTAAGTACATAAAGCTTCCAACCAACCTCTTATACAGAGTTGGATTTACATATGATCGTTCATCATACTTGCTCAGTTTAATACCAGTTGCCATTGGTGTTACAACTGGCTTGCAATTCAACATTCCTAACATTTTTAGCACTTCATTTGCATAGTTAGTTTGACAAATGAAAATTACATCATCAGATTGATCCACTTCAGTTCCAAGAAAAAAATTCATCAAATCTAAATCAGTCATCTCAAACTTTGTTTTCATGGCATTTTTAGAATCATCTATAGATAGACCTCTAGTAAAAATCAGGTCATCAACATAGAAACAGACAATCAAAATTTTACCTTTCTGGTCTACCTTTGTATATAGAGTTGGTTCACTTGGACTTCTGCTGAATCCAACACTGATTAGGTATTCATCAATCCTTCTATACCAAACTCCGGATGCCTGCTTCAATCCATATAAATCTTTCTTTAACTTGTAAACCTTATCTCTGTGTTTATCAATATCATAACCCAGAGGTTGTCTTACATAAACTTCTTCCAAATATCCATTTAAAAATGCCGACTTGACGTCCATATGATGAATGATCCATCTATTCTGAGCTGCAATAGCTAAGACCATCCTTACTGTGTCAATCATTGCTACAGGAGAAAAGGTTTCATTGTAANTGACTAAACCACTGAGCTACAAGTCTTGCCTTGTACTTTTCAACTTCATCATCTACATTCATCTTAGTCTTATAAACCCATTTAACACCAATACTTTTCTTGCCTTCAAGTAAATTGACAAACTCCCAAGTGTTATTCCTTTCAATGGAATAAATCTCCTCATCCATTTCTTTTATCCAGATATCCTCTTTAGCAGCTTCATCATAACTTATAGGATCATAAGCTATAAATACAAAATTTGAAATCTGATCTACCTCTTCATTCTGATCATACAATTCTCTTAAACTTCTAGTTTTCTATCCTTTAAATCTATTTTTCAATGAAGCTAAAGTAGGATCTGATTCATTGCTTACCTATGAATCTGTTTGATTTCCACCATGTCCATATGGCTCACCACACTCATGAGTTCTTGGAGTTCTAAATTGAGATGGGTTGAAATCTGGTGCTTGCCTTGTTCAACTTCTTGCTGCAGGTGTATGTACATGTGGAATCATCTGTCCATCTCCTTCAGCCTGCTCAGCTCCATCATCATCTTCACGGGGTAATACAACTCCCTCTGAAATTGATTTGTCAATACTTCCATCCTGGGCTTCATCTTCTTTAAACTGGACATCTTTCTTGATTACATATTTTTGGGTGATGGGATTGTAGAGTTTAAATGCCCTAGACTCTTCATTGTATCCAACAAAAATAAATCTCTCTCTTTTGTCATCCAACTTCCTCCTCACTTCTGCAGGTACATGCGCAAATGCAACACATCCAGAAACTCTAAAATGAGAAACATTGCAAGACTTACCATCCCAAGCTTCATGAGGTACATGATCTCTCATGGTCTTGGTCAGACTTCTATTCAAGATAAAAAAAAAGCATAGAACTGCATCTCCCCAATATTCATTTGAAAGATGCTTTTCATTCAATATGCTTCGAGCCATGTCCATGAAGGTCCAATTCTTCCTTTCAGCCACTCCATTCTGCTGTGAAGTATATCAAGCAATAAACTACCTTTTAATTCCATGAAAATCACAAAATTCAATGAATTCATTCAATTTATACTCACCTCCTCTGTCAAACCGGAGGATCTTAATGGTTTGACCAGTCTCATTCTCAACCATAGACTTAAACCTCTTGAAAACTTCAAAGGCTTCAGATTTCTATTTCAACAAATACAACCAAGTCTTCCTACTGAAATCATCAATGAAAGTCATGAAATAATCACAACCATTTAAAGAAGGTTTTTGAATAGGTCCACATAAATCTGTGTGGACAATTTCCAAAGGAGCTTTTTCTCTATAGGAAACACCTAAAACAAATTTATCTCTATGATTTTTTCCAAGTATGCAGCTCTCACAAGAGCTTGCAGGTTGTTAAATACAAGGTAACCCTTTCACCATCTATTTCTTTTGTAACAGATCTTAGCCACCAAAATGTAAATGACCATATCTCAAATGCCATAGCCAAGTTTCATCTATACTTCCAGCTTTATAAGCATTCAAAGAACCACTCAAATTATTTCTCATAACAAGTGGAAAAATTCTATTCTTGGTCATCTCTACTCTTGCAATCAATTGTTTGTTGGGTAATTTATCATAGATTGTACATACCTTGTTCTTGAAGAAAACTCTGTACTTTTTCTCTAGCAACTGTCCAACACTGATAAGATTGCATTTTAAACCAGGGACAAAATAAACATTATCAATATTTCTTCTTTGATTATTCTTAGTGTAGACTGGAACTACACATTTACCATTAACTGTAACCTTACAATCATTTCCCAATTTGACTTCAGACCGAATACTAGTATCAATGGAAGAAAATAATTCTTTATTACCATTCATGTGGTTACTGCTACCACTATCCAAAAACCAAATATCATTTGCACATTCCTGAGTGACGTTGCATGTCAAAAACATAGGATTTTGATGATCCTCAGACTCATTTGTGATATGTGCAGAGTGCTTTCCAGCATTTGTCTGTTTCTTCCAACATTTGTTTGCAAAATTCCCAAACTTGTTACAATAATAACATTGCACTTTAGTTTTATCATACCTCTGATTTTCTTGCTGCCAGGGTTTGTTGTTGCTCCCTCTTAAATTAGGAGGATTCTATTGGGGCTTCTGCTTAGACCCTGATTCGGCTCTGTTGTCCTTTGGGCTAGAAAATCGACCTCCTCTTCCACGAGTATGAAACCTTCCTCTACTTCTTCCTATGGTAACATGCAGTTGTGATTTGAAATCATGCTCCAATGATCCTTCTACATATCTAGATATCCTAGATTCATGAGCAACAAGAGAACCAGTTAACCCATCAATTTGCATTAAACTTAAATCTTTAAATTCCTCTATGGGAACGATAATAGGTTCAAACTTCTTGGGCAAACTTCTTAGCACTTTCTCTATAACTCGTTTATTCTCAATATCATCTCCATACTGCCTGAGCTGGTTCACAACACTCATTACTTGAGTCATGAAGGTATCAACACTTTCATTATCCTTCATCTTCAGATTTTTGAAGTCCCTTTTCAAGTTCTGCAACTTGATTGTCTTCACCTTGGACACCCCTTGATAACATGTTTCAAGAATGTCCCAAGCCATCTTCGAAGATGAAGCACTAGAAATCTTCATAAAAATATATTCATTTAATCCTTGCTGGATTAATCCAGGAGCTTTATTATCCTTCTTCCTATTTTCCTCCAGTAAAACTCGGTCAACATTAGACAGAGCCAATTATCCTACAACATCAGCTGGCTCGGGATAGCCATCAATAACATAATTCCACAAATCCTGAGAACACAGAATCATCCTCATCTGAATGTACCAGGAATCATATGACTTCTTGCTCAGAACATGAACTTGAATTAGAGAAGAACTACTACCAGACGCAACCATTTATAAAAATTGACAGAAATTAAATAAACCTTCACGTAGAAAAATAAGAAAGTGAAATTGGGCACCAACAGGAATTGTCTGCGCTAAAATGAGCAACTAACAAGATGCTCTACAGGATAGATTGCCAGCTCTGATACCATATGGAAAAAAAAAATGGAGGTCAATCGGGGTTCAAGATTTCAGGGTTTACGAACACCCGATGCACAAACAAAATGAAATAAGAAATGCTAAATTTTGAAATGTGAATATGCTTTGGGCCCACAATTTTGGGGTTCGGGGTTTGCTAATACCCAATGCAAAAAACAAAATACATCTAGAATTGCTGAATAATGAAATTGTGAGAAGGTTGTGGGACCCTTCGAGTTTCGGTGTTTGGGAATGCTCGATACATAAACAACACAGAACAAAAATCATTGAATCGTGAAATCTGATCAAGTTGTGGGGCCCAGGCAACATTGTTTTGGGGTTTGGAAGGGAACGAATCAATTGCACAAGGCTGTAGATATTCTGGAAAAAAAAAAAAAAAAAAAATTCTGAACAAAGTTTACTAACTCAAAATTAAACGCAGAGAGAATAACTGCGAATACACTGTAACAACTTCGATTCAAAAATGTCTTCAAGATCATCTCAATTACAATTTGTTTCTGGTACTTATACAAAAACATAAATTCAAAAATTGCCCCTTTGATCTTCTAAAAGACTTAATCAATGGCGGTGATGGTGTCTTGTGGTCTTCAAAGGTTAAGATGGCCACCGTTTAAGTTATGTAAAACAAAATTGTAATCGGTGGTTTAATCCTCGAGTCTTGAAGGGTTAAGATGACCACCGATTCACCATTTGCAAAGAGGTGGTGAAATGATCACTTCCTAACAAAAGAGAGGGTCACCAAACTTGGGAATCCAAATATAGTATTTATTGAAACTCTTTGTTTGGGAGAATTTTCTAAGCTATAAATATGTCAGAAGTTATAAGAGGATTTTCTAGTAAAAATGATGCATAATTTGTCAGAACTTACAACAAGATTTTCCAGCCAAAATGATGCATAATTTGTCCCCCGTAATCTTCCAACCTGAGAATCACAACAATATTTTGCTTCCAAAACTATAGGTGAATTATATAAATTATAACCCAGATGATAAAGTTTCAGAATACCTGGTCTTTCCAAGTCTGATTCTGTTTTTTGGGATTCATAAGAGTAGTTAGGTTATTATTTTCAGAGAGAAATACCCAAAATAGTTGGCTAATTAATACAATTATTCTAGTATTCATTTCAAATTTAGCACTTTGTTGTAACTGTAACTAGGAGAACACTGATGGACACTGTGATTCTCATTACTTTCAATGAAAATGTTGCACTCCATGTACTAGCCTCCAATTACATAAGGGAAAAAAATTACCAGAAGCAAACCAAATAGCCTCAAAAATTTCGTTGAAAGTGAGCTTAATGTGGGCTCAAGCCATATTTGCAAGAATAATTTTGATATCCTGGTCAGACGGTAGAAATATGTGGCATGGATGTATTTATCTAGCTCACACAATTCAAATTTCGAGCATGGAAATATTTCGAAGAGTAATACTATGGAAGGCACTAACTAGTAACTCTGTGATGTCAAAGAACCGATATGTTAAAACTCTAATCATAAATTAGTTGGTTTAGTTGGTTTACCTAACTATTATACAGTTACATGACAATTATGGTCTTCTTGTATTATATATGTACGTCTATGTACATGATTATTTCAAACATTGATGAATATAGAGTATGCCTTTTTTGTCAGTATTTATTTATCCTTGTTCATCATGGTTTGTTGATTGCTTGAGCTATTTCCATTAGGTTTCTTTTGTTTTCTTCATTATGAATATAACAATGGTATCAGAGAATGTAGATGATCTTAGAGGCCTTCTAGTTTATCAGAACACTTATTTACTTGAGGGATGATAATCTTGATATCCATGGTAGTTTTTTCAATGGAGGTGAAGCTTAATGAGAGTGTGCACCAAATGAGCAAAAGACCAGCGCTGCAAATCACATCTGATGGCCTGGAACATTCATGTGATTGAGTGGGAGAACGAAACCAATGATTAGATAGAGGCTTTACAATATGATCAATGTTTTATTTGAAGGTTTTGAAAGAGCTAAGATGTGAGAAGCTGAACCATGAAGAAGCGTGAAGATGTGAAGAATCCCGAAGTGAGATGTAGTTGAACTGTGGAGAAGCGTGAAGAAGCTCGGAGTGAGGCATCGATCTTATCTTGTCAAGGGAAGCCACGAGCAAGAACCCTCTCTGGAGAGATAATGTTGATTGTTTAAGAGAACTCGACCACTATATGCATGAGCCTTCACTATACAAGAAGTTTAACAATGGAGAACAAGAAGTACATTTCAGCGGAAGAATAAGAATTGCCAGTGGATAAAGGTACTCCAAAGATTTCCTTGCGCAGGCCGTAAAAGGAGATCCGAGAAGGCCCGCCACCATTACAGACCCTATGGTTTCCACCCCTGGGAAACTTTGAAGGAGTAAAGGAGTACAAAGTCACTGCACATTGGGAGGCTCGCATGACTGCCGAGTTTCGAACCCATGACCTAGGAGTTGCAAGGTATGCATTGCTCCAACGTTTCTTGTCGCATAAGATTTTGGGAAAAACATTTTTTTTTTTTATAGAGGCACGATCGTAAGAGAGGAGTTATGGTGAGATGCCCCCATTGGATAGCCACTACACTGCTACACATTTTAAGAGAACAATTGAGATTTCCATTTCTGCATTCTTTTAAGAGGAGTGAAGTTTATTTTTTAATTTTCAAAAATGACTTTGATTTATTTTTTATATTATGGTTGTTATGTTTCGAATAGTTAAAGTGGCACTAAAGTAGAGAAGTATTTTTGGCATCAGAAAACAAATAAAGAAAAAATGAGTGGAAAAGATAAAAGTGAATGAAAACATATGAAGTGGAATTAAAAATTTTGTAGGGAATTAAAAGAGAAGCTAATTAAAAGAGAAGACTATGTTTGGTATTTTTGGAGTGGAATTAAAAGAGAAGACAATGTTTTCTATTTTTGGAGTGGAGCGATATCATTTTTTACAAAAGGAAAATTTACAAGGCTTGGTGTGAGGGGATTTAGAAAGAATTTACTATATGAAGCATAAAGCATAAATATATGGAGAAAAACATAAGAAGATTGAAAATTTATATGGAGGAGTTTTCTCCATTATCATTAAATGTACATGAAGTTATAAGGGTTTCTTTTCATAGAGGAGTTATAAGACCTACTATTAAGAGAATTTGTTAGTATGTTTTTTGTAATGAAGTTATAAGGTAGTTATAAAGGTGTTATAAGGGGTATACAAATTGTATTTTTAGTTATTAAGTTGTAGACCTACCCGAAATTGAATAAGGGGGTCTCTCTTAGGATCTTTGTGTTTTTCATCCTTGGTTATCCTATAGTTTTGGAAAAAGACTACAGATATACAAACAACATGATACATAATTGAACTTTGGGGCATCAACATACAAACAAATGGAAAGAATTGAAGAAATATTTACAATATTACGCACATTAATTAACTCAACTACAGAATCTACAATTGCAATAAACAAGAACACTCTCAGCATAGTGATTACTTGTTTATAAGTAACGCACAAGAAGATTGATATGTTCAAACTTCAAAACAAGTTGTTGTCTGATGAGTTAAGTTTGCTTTGACACCAACAATGTGATTTTAACAAAAACAATGACATCGAGGATGATAATGAAGACGCTCAGTTAACTATTGATGAAAGTCATAAACATGAAGATTAGTTAGATGAAGTCCCTAGGTCAGAAAAAGTTGTGGATAAATGTATTGTTCGACCATGGGAAGAATTACGATTTAAATGAAATCGATATGGACTAGGACATGTAAAGGATGCTAGAAACCTTTTTCATATTCCTAATTATTGCGAACTTGTTTCCTTTGTGAGTGGAGGTTTTTTGGATGATGATAAGATGACCGAGCTTGAGGATATTGGTCAGGAACAGGTACAGGATATTGTTGATGAAGATGTTGTTACAGATATTCCAGATCATGATATTAAGTCAGATAAAGAATCCATACAGTGCAAACATTGTCATTGGTTTGGCCATGATAAGTCAAACTGTTTTGATCTTCACCCGTGCAGATTTTGTGGGAAGAAAAATCACCCCTCAGTAAGGTGCCAAAAGTGCAAGAGGAAACAACTTCATTTTGAATGGTTAGGGAATTGGCATTGGCATTTGGAAGCCAATTTATTGGAGCAGTCTTATCGTCGAATTTATACACAAGTACAGTCGTACTTCATTTGATATATTTCTATAGTTGATGGACATGAATGTTTTTCAAGATTTGATGATTTAGGGTATGATTGGGGCCCAGTTGATGTAGTCTTCTAAGTTGAAGATCAAGTCTTCAGACTTCGTTGGAAGACAGTTTGATGTGTTGGATATCTTCTTGGCCATACTTACGAATGAGGGTCAAGGTAGTTGGAACCACTTGTCCCTTACATGGGGGAAATCTAGTTGAGTTAGGTTCCAAGTTTGATTTTGAGTCAGGTTCCAGGTTTGATTTAGATCCTATGAACAGATGATCAAGTATGAAACCTAGTTCCCAATATGCAGTCTTGTTCCTAAACATATTTTTGTTGATATGGTTTGTGGTCAGCTTAAAATCACCAATTGAGCAGAAGACATGAAGTTCTTCTTGTTACATTCTCAGATTTTTGAGCCTTGAGCTCTTGTTAGTTTATGGTCAACATAAAACCATGCCATTTAGTAGAAGACATCAACTTCTGCTAGAGATTTGGTTTGTGGTCATCTTGAAACCACCAAATGAGGTTGTAGTTACCCTTAAACCACCAATTTAGTAGAAGACATCAACTTCTGCTGTTTTTTTCAGAGTTTAGAGAGCATCTTCAACCAACCCTCTGAATATTCATTTGACACATTGTTGATTGTGAAGTAGTGGCAGTTTTTTAGGCAAGAATGAACTCATGATTAAGGGGGGATGTTAAAATTCTAATCATAAGTTAGTTGGTTTAGTTTTTTTAGTTGGTTTACCTAACTGTTATACAATTACATTACAGTTATGGTCTTCTTGTATTATATATGTACATTTACGTACATGATTAGTTCAAGCATTGATGAATATAGAGTATGCCTTTTCTGCCAATATTTATTTATCTCCGTTCATCATGGTTTGTTGATTGCTTGAGTTATTTCCATTTTGTTTTTGATGTTTTATTCATTATGAATCTAACACGATAGACGTAGTCCCGACGAATAAAAGTTGATTTTTTTAGGAAATGAAGTGGTCATGAAATATTTGGTGATGCAAAATATGTACATGTCATCAGCACAGTCATATTGTTGAATTCAACAAAAGAGAGAATGCCATTTTACTCAGAATTCAATGATGTAATATTGTTTCTATTCTACAATCGAAAAAGTTGACAAAGTTTAGTTTGCAGGGGGGTCCTCAATATAGATAAAACAAATACTTATTAGTATAAAAAAAACCACTAATACCTTTTCCAAGGTTTTTAATACATTTTCATGATTTTCATGACTATCGACATAGGCAAAGGATTATTGTTTCAAAAACACTACTTATCCCTATTAAAGTTTTAAAAACACTACCTATCCCTATTCATTGGCAAGAGATGTACACAAATCAAAACAACAAAAAACAACGCGGAAGCTATAAACCATTCAAAACCATTGTATACAAAAACACGGTTTATACTTCCAAAAATATTTGGATGTCCAAACCATTCAAAACAAAAATCAAACCAAGAAAAAACAATGCGGATGCTATAAACCATTCAAAACAACTATATACAAAAACACAGTTTAGACTTCCAAAAATCTTTGCAAGTCCAAACCATTCAAAACCAAAATAAAACCAAGAAAAAATAATGCTGAAACCATAAACCATTCAAAACCACTATATACAAAAACACAGTTTAGACTTCCAAAAATATTTGCAAGTCCAAACCATTCAAAAGCAATGTATACAAAGACATGGTTTGCAAGTGCAAAAGGTGAGTATGTGTGTTCTCTCACTCATTGAACTTTATGACCTTTATGCACTTATAGATTGGTGTGAGAGTGATTTATTCTAGGTAGTTCACTTAACAACCACATAGTAATGGGCTTGAATGACCTCTCTCACATAACTCAACTATTGATAGATTTGATAGATGTGGCTTCATTGATCATCCAAGAAAAGATCTAGGCCAATATAAAATGAGTAATGGTTAATGCCTATATATATATATACATATATATATATATATGTATATATATTGCATGTATGTGTTAATGTTGCTTCCGCATGAACATGTGTATGATTAGAGTATTAACATCTATTTAATTTAATTAGATAGATATATATTTATAAGTGTGAATACCAGATGTTATCTCTATCTTCTGGTTAATTTTTATATGTGATCATTTCCACAAAGTTACTCGGTGGCATGGATTGGACTATTGTTTAAGTTCAGGAATGTCACATAAATGGTATCAGAGTAGTAAAGAAAAAGTTAAGTAATCTTTGGTAGCATTACTCGACAGGGGTTGATCGTCGAGGTCGTTACAAATTGGTATCAGAGAAGTAAAGACAAAGTTAAGGTTTCTTCAGTAGCATTACCTAGAGGGGGTTGATCCTTGGGGTCATTACAAATTCATATCAAAGCCATGGTTTTGACACTGAGCCTAGATGGGCCATGTTAGTGGTTAACAAGACAAATATTTCAGAGTTAATTATTCTCGAGAGGGACAACATTCGAGGTTCAGAGTGTCCCTAGGTGCAAGGAGTGCATCGATAAAGTATTTTACTAAAAAATCTCGAGATAAATAGCTTCAGTTTTCTCATGAAGGGACGCGAATATATATTGCAAGGAGTGCATAGATATGAAAGTTGACTAAGTGTCGAAGCAAATATCTAAGGAGAAATGGGTTCAAAAAATGAAGCTCAGGAGAGATAACGAAAATAAATATTCAAAGTGGGATAATCTCTCAAGGTTTAATGAATTAACAACTAGGATTTCTTCAGGAGGAAACTTAGTCACCCCAAACCATCAGATCTAGAAAAATTGCAAGGTGGTTAGTTGTGAGTTCCTCTGGAAATCCAAAGAGTAACAGAGTTTGTTTGTGCCATCGATCTAAGAGAGAGGATACATGGAAAAAATTCATGGACTTTGGGTGAGATCACTTTGGGACAAAACAAGTGTGGAGAGGTTGAAACTCCCAAAGCCCTAAGAGCCGAAGTGGATTGCAGCCGTCGATTTGTGGGAGACACGCCTCGACATATCATTGACTTCAGGTGAAATAACTTCAGGAGAAAATGTGTGTGGAGAGGTTGAAACTCTCGAAGCCTGAAGAGCTAAAGTGATTTGTAGTCATCAATCTGTGAGATACACGCATCGATAGATCGTTGACTTCAGGTGAAAGTACTCTGGTTGAAAGCACTTTGGGAGAAAGCGAGCGTGGAGAGGTTGAAACTCTCGAAGACTGAAGAGTCAAATTAGTTTATAGTTGTCGATACATGGAAGCCATGCGTCAACACCTCATGTACTTTGGAAGAAGGGATAAAGAAACATGGAGAGCCAGATGGCAGGACACATGAAGCCGACACATGGTTCAATCAGGCGGGTGACATAAAGTTGTTAAACTTGGAGAGGAAGTTAGATGGATCACGCCCGCATTAACTTTGATCACGATCTATCGAGATTGATGGCTGGGAGTCATTGCGGAGATCGAAGTTGCATGACAGATAATTATACAAGGAGGTCCTACAATCCAAACCTTCGTTTCACAAAAGGGGTACGTGTCAACGTGGGGACAATTGTAGAACTATTGGCAGGTTACTCCAAAACCGCCAAGCCCTGCCCCTACAATTTGAAAATTACTAAAGTTGATGTCACATTTTTGACATTTATTAGTTCAAGAATGGAAATCGTGGGCCCCAGTGGAAGCATGGCACTAGATTGTGAATTCAAGAGACTTGACACTCCGGAAGAAGTGGTGCATGAAGGAATGTGGATCGTAGATCCACTAATCTTCATGCATTCTACAGTTCGTTGTTTTGTGATGTGGTGACATGTGGAAAAATGGGAACCTCTGAAGCTTTGTAGCCCGAAGTTTCAACACTCCAAATAATCTCCCAAATCATTAGCACTCGATCCTATCCATGGTCACATGCAAACCAAGGACCGAGGAAGAAGAGAATGAGGCTTAGAAATAGAATCCTAGGGATTCTTGATCGACGTAGACCCACTAAAAATGGAGTCTGATATTCTTTCTATTAAATCAGATTGTCTAAGTCCTATGGAAAATTATTAAATACTGATAGCCTAACAAAAATTTGGTTGAATGCACATTTTGCAGAGTTAACAATGGACGAAACTGAACCAAATTTTCTCATACTGAAGAGCAATGGAGGAGACACAAAATGCTTACAGTTCGGTGAATGAAGCAAGATGAGGGGATTTCCATTTGGGATTTGAAGGAACAAACTCCAATGGGCATGGAGAAGAGATAT
>SNQJ01S0016746.1:3724-19606 GCA_010110895.2 Picea sitchensis
TTGATGAGAATGCTTCAAAATTATATATTAAAAATGTATAATTTTATTTAAAGTTTAAAAAAATAAAATTAAAGTGATTTTTTTTAAATTTTGGATTTTATGAATTGTAATTTGAAAAAATTTAAAATAAATTTAATAATGTAACAAATATACAAGTTCTTTAATTTAGTAGTGAAGTAGGGATTTCGTACCTTAGACACAAAGCTTTATTGTACCTATTTTAAAAGTGGGGATAAAAACATTCCCTCTAATTATAGGACCATTATGATTAGCCCCATTTTAGTCAAGCTATGCAGAATTATTTTGATTAGCATGTGACTAGAAGGCCATGGAAAAAGAGATAAATGGTAGACTGGGTTTAGAAGACATCATTCAATTGTGGACCACCTTGTTACTCTTAGGATCATTGTGGAGGAGTGCTAAAATAATAAAATCAATCTCCCATGTTGTTTCTTTGACTTTAGAAAAGCTTTTGACACACTACCTACGACAAGCCTCTAGAGTACGTTGGAAGAGATAAATGTTTCTTTTGAGTTGAGGGTTGTTGTGACAAGGTTGTATGAGAACATTATTGCAAAGTTTGGGAATAATGAGAATTGGTTGAAAGAAATTAACTACAATATTAGGTCAAACAAGGTCGTCCCTTGTCCCCTACCCTTTTTAACATATACAATGACAAGTTAGAAGAGTGTTTGGAATAAGCAGTGTCTGTCGACCCAACTCTCGTTGGTATAGTCATCACTCTTCTTCTTTATGTTGATGATGTTGTTATTATGGTGAGGATTCCCTACAAACTTGACAAGCAACTAAGAATCCTCCAAAATTTCTGCTCCAATATGGGTGTGATTGTTAATACAAACAAAATGAAAGTCGTGATAATTAAATCCAAAAAGATCATGTATGATACTTTCGTATATGACAAAAAAAACTTAGAGGACATGCCTTCATACAAATATATCAGAACATATAATCATCACAAGCTCAACTAGAATTATAACATTGAGAAATGGATAAATGGAGGGTGGAAAGATTATTATGGGCTTCAAAACAATTGTAAATCAATGAATCTTTGGATATGGGATTAAAAAAAACTCCTCTAGACTCATATGACTTCAGTTATTTGATATGGATGTGAGGTTTGGGGATGCAATATATATAGAGAGTCGTGGAGAAAGATAGAACATATACAAAAGAATTTTATAACCTACAATCTCAAAATTAAAGGGAATACACCCTATCCTATCCTCATAGAAGCGAGTATTTCCCCCATTGAGAGCATGACTATGACTAGGTACCTGATGTATAAGGACAAGCTAAACAACATGGAAGACAATATGGTTCCTAAAATTACTTCAAACTCCAACCAAAACCACCATCTGCTCAACCGGGGATGGCATAAGGATGCCCAATCTTGGCTAAACCATTTGGGAATAAAGGAAGAGATCATATTGTAGAATAAGGATAATATTAAAAATATTATTACAACAAAATTGAAGGAGAAATTGTGGTGTGATAAAGAGTTAGAGGGAAAAATGAAATTAATATATTATAAGGAGGTGATCAACCCTAATTTAGAAGATCAAAAGTATCTCTCTGTCTTGACTAGTGTAAAGAAGAAAATAAACGTTGTTAAAATAAGAACAAATTCTCATGAGCTTCATAGTGAATCTGGGCGTTGGTCCGGATGAAAGAGTTTGTCACGTTTATGACATTAAGAGGGTTGAATATGAAAAACACTCTTAGAATGTTGAGTATATACCCATATTAGATCTTAATTTCAAAATATTTCTCACACTACTAACCTTCTTAACCTTTTTACTCAACAAAACCATGGTGATATTGGAATGCTTCTCTTAATGCTTTTCCAGTATTAAAATAAAATTCTAAAGAATTCCAAGTAATATCTTACCTTCTTAAGGTTCCATCAACCAAATTTAGTCTTAATGACATTAATCACCATCATCATCATCAATAATAATAAAATTATTTTTTCATTATATATAAATATTTCAAAGAAAAGAATCCATAATATTTATTAAAAACAAACTTAAAAAAAAAAACTAAAAAATGAAAAATATTATAATTAATAAAATAAATTGATGTAAAGTCATCCTAACCCATATTCTAAGTACCATAATTTAGGAGAGAACTTGTAGGTTTGAAATGGAGCTCCTCGGCTCCACAACTCCTTGCACAAAGCACGCCATAGCCTACCCTATCGTACATCTTTTTGTTACT
This sequence comes from Picea sitchensis, assembly GCA_010110895.2. Classification (NCBI taxonomy): domain Eukaryota; kingdom Viridiplantae; phylum Streptophyta; class Pinopsida; order Pinales; family Pinaceae; genus Picea; species Picea sitchensis. The sequence continues at coordinate 5,963 of SNQJ01S0016746.1, forward strand.
GAAGACTGGTTTTGTCTTCCTCTCCCTAAACTCTTACATTGAACTACCCCTTGCTCTGTATTCATTTACCAATATGACTATGATTTTAAGTTTTGGTTGGAGTTCCTTGGCACTGAACATCTTGCAATGATCACGACATTGCCTTCCCAATCTTACAACAACCGTTAGTTTTATTCTTCCCCTCCTTGAACACTTACACTGAACCTCCCCTCTCTCTATAGTTGCCACCCTCCCTCTACTTCTTCATCGTTTTTCTTTGTGCCTCCTCTTCCGCCTCCCTGGGCTCCCAGTCTTCTACTCTGCACAGTGACTACTAAGTAGATTTGTGAGAAGTTTCTGCCTCACGCACCCATGGAGGATGATATCAGCGCCCTCATGGGTGCCGATGATGATCCTCTTTGGCACAACGTGGAACTTACCTCCTCAACTATCGAGCTCTCAAACTTTATGCACAAAAACCTTTCCCTGCGATGGGATTCGAGCTTTACCATCTATCCTACCAACCCTTCACCCTCCACCTTCCATTCATCCCACTCTACAACTAGATTTTCTTCTATCGTGCTTATCTGCCAACCCTCCACCTTTCCCCTCTCAACTCCTTCAAACTTTACTACTACTCCCTTGACCTCCTTCCCTTTGCACAAATCCTTGCACATGGCTCCATTACTGGTTTCTCTTCCCTCTATACATGCTACACACTCTTTCTCCCCACATACTACTTTAAATAACTCTGTCTCAGTTGAGAAGCATATAAAAAAGGGAGCCTCGTTCCCTACTAGCAATAAAAAACCTCCTCTCAGGCCTTGGCATCCAAAGAAAAAAAAGAAGAAGATGGTGTTAGGCGATGATGTGGGTCTAAAAGACACGGTAAATCTAGCCTTATGCACACTCGTTGGTATAACCTCCTATCGTTTTCTCTGGAAGACAGACATTGTTGTCTAGGTACAAAAGACATAGAAGCCACTTCTTGGCTACTCTCCAAAGTGTTGGCAAATGTTTACCAAGTAGCGTATGCTTGTCATTGATGGCAAGCTCAGGAGGAACAACGTTGAAGAAAACGTGCGCAACAAAGGCAAAGCTCAAGATACAGGAATTTGCAGAAGAGAAGGAAGACAGAGATCCACAACCACAGGATCTCATTCAAATTTCCCGAAAGAACGAGGGCCGTCAGATTAGACAGAATTTGCGAGGGAGATAAGCCATCGGAGATTCGGGGGTCGAGATTTCTATATGCAAAGTTCACATGACAACGAAAACCCCGAAATCGTGATATGCGATTTCGTGATTTGATCGCAGCCGTTAAATCAAGCAGGGATCTAGACCATTCATTTGTATGGATGCGTGGCATCCAGGAGGCCTCATCAGAGTTTCAGGGATCGAGATTTCATAATGTAAAGAACACAATGCAACGAAAACCCCGATTTCGCGATATGTGAAATCCCGAATGAATCGGCACCGTTAGATCAATAAGTGATCTAGACCATCGATTCAACACACGTCAACAGACCACGTCACCCAGGGACACATGGCACAACCAAAGAATGACAGGTGGCAGACAGATCTAACACTTCAGGCTCATGCAATTCGCGGATCAGAGTGACACGTGGCAGGATCTAACACGTGTCAAACCACGAGTGACGTCAGCAGAGGCATCGGTAATCGAGACTTTGATATGTCAAGAACACACTGCAACAGAAACTTCGAAATTGCGATATGCGATTTTGCGATGAAATCATAGCCGTTGGATAAGAATGAGATCACGGACCGTTGATCTCGAATCGCCGGGAAATCGAGGATCCGGAATCGAGGATGAGCATGTGCATAGTGACATCGAAAACACCGAGCTCCCGTCGAGAGAGGGTTGGCCGAGGTCATGTGTTGACCGGTCTTATGGAGCCAAGGCCTATAGCCCGCAGGGCTGCTTACGTGGAAAGGCGCGTAGTAATCGGGGATTGGAAGGTGAAACTCGACAGCAATCCCGAAACCGAAACCCAGGTAAGGAGATATGGTGGCCGATCCGCAGATGCGCGGTCACATGGACCGGGGAGCTTTCGGCCGGGAGAGTAAAACATCATGAATCGGGAAATGCAGGCTCCAGTGGACATAAGCATTATCTCGCTCGAAAGGAAATCACAGAAATGGCGATAAATCCCGGTTGATCATGAGCGTTGGATCAAAGAGAAATGATGGGAGGAGCTCTTGAAACACGACAAGCGTAGGACCACCAAAACCGTGATGGCATACGCTGGAGAAATTCAGAAGAAGGCAGATGTGTAATCACGAGAGAGGCTGAAGAGTCATGAGGATGATCGGATAGAGCACTCAAGAGGTGGAAAATAATGACGCAGAGTCTGCATGAAGAGGATGAAAAACATTGCATGAAAAAGGTGAATAGACGCTATAAATACACGGAACGAGAGGAGGAATCAGGGTTCAGTTCTGCATTCAGAATTCGCGATGGCTATTGGAACTGTTGTGGTGATTCATAGGTGAAGAAGAATCAAAGTTGCACAGCGAAAGCGTTGTGGGATCATAACCATGACATTGCAAATCATCTGAGGAGAAGGACAATAATGAAAGCAGAGCAACAAAGTGGAGCAGAACAGTGTTAAGTCAGGTAGGCCATCATCAGACATCATATCAACGCTAAATAAGTTTCATAGAAAATATTTATATTTAGGAATTGGTTAGGAGGTGCTAGGGGAGGGCTGATTTGTCACCGAGAGGTTCAAGTGGGTGCTTGAACACGGGGGAGTTAGTGCTTCCTTCTAGTAGTTGCTAAGAAAAACCAAAGAGTTAGTGCTCTCGATAAGTTGTAGCTTACCAAAATGAGGTTACTGACCCTCATTATGAGTTGGTGCTCATATGTATGATAATGTAAAGTCCATAACTTATTACTTATCATATAAAGAAAAGAGTTTTTTTACCCCGCATGGGTTTCCTCAGAAAATATCTGTCTGTACTATATATGTGTGTGACTGATGTTGAATTGCCATTGTTTATTTCCACATTATTGCTGATTATCATTTAGTGTGTCTCGTAAAGAGTTTAAAAGAAACATAATTATTTTAAGCCAGGTGACAAACGATTCACCTCAGTTGACCAACACAAAGATATCCTACTTGACACACAGGTGGTTTTCTTTCCATTTTCTGTCCCCAGAGGACACCACACAGATTCATCAGTTGACCAACACAAAGATATCCTACTTGACACACAGGTGGTTTTCTTTCCATTTTCTGTCCCCAGAGGACACCACACAGATTCAAAATGCTCACTGGTTATTTGATGGAGGTAGTCTCATGCTTAAGAGATGGAGCCTTAGCTTTAATCCTGCTCAAGAATACTTTCCTCTGCGCCATCTTTGGGTCCTTCTTCTAGGAATCTCACTCTACCTCTAGAACAATAAAGCTCTAGAGGCCATTGGTTCAAGCCTGGGAAAAGTTTTAGCCGTCGACTTGAAAGTTTTGAATGCCTCTATCAAGAAAGTGGCCAAAGTCTTGGTAGATCTAGATATACACGAAGGCTTATAGGAATTGATTGACATTGAGTGGTGGGGACACACTATACGACAAAACATTGACTATATAGGTATACCCTTAAGGTGTACTCTCTGCAGAAAGACGTGGCACCTAAGAAAATAGTTCTCGGGCAGAGTCACAAAGGTTTTGTCTGAAGAATATATGTTGGAGCTCTCCACTAGACTGGACCCACCTTGTGAATACTCCAATGTTCCACTGTCTGAATTCCCTGCAGAGGCCGAAACCACTTCTCTATCTTCGACCACGAGTAAGTTATAAAAAAAATTCCCCTCCCTCTACTCCTCTCTAATAGCTTGGGAAAGGAACCTTATTGATAACTCCTTCGCCTTTTTCACCTCACCCTCTCCTCTCAGCGACCCACCTTTGGCTTCTCTAAACTTTCCCTCGACTGGGTCCTCAGCTGGCTCCCTTCAAAACTTCGTACCACAACCTACTACAACTCCTTTTCCTCCTTCATCCATCTCATTAGCTGAGAATCCAGATGTACCTCGGGATAACCTTTCGCTTTTGGATGGAGCCACCGAAAAATCCTTACCTCCTGCCGATACACTCCCTACTCTCCTCGATTCCTCGACTGATCCTTTTGAGGAGTTTGCAAAAATTATAGAGGACTTACCTGTGGGCCATAGGGAATTAGACCCTAGGGAAGATACACTTGCAACACTTTTGGATAGCCTTGTCCCTTCACATAGAGAGGTACTTTTCCCTGTTCCCCTACCAACCTACTCTGGAAAAGCCATAATCTATCCAACAAACCTGCTTCGACCTCAAATTCCACTCCTACATCTGAAAATACATTGGGAAAGGACTACTCATGGTCAAAGGGAAGAGTTTTTGAACTCTCCCTGATTAAAACAAGGAGCGCTAGATGAAAATAGGCTTCTGAGGACAAACCTCCTGACACTTTTTCTGCTACTACTCAACTAGATCTCGGGGTTCTTATATGCATTAAAGCCCTGGCGAGAGAAAAACAATGATCCTTCTCTCACTAAAAATCAGAGGGGTGGGGGGGACCCTAAAATTGTCCTCCTTCAAACATCTTCTCAACAAGTCTTTTCCGGATATTATCTTTCTACAGGAAACATTGGTAGCAGGCTCAAAATCGAGAAATTTTCTTTACAATTTTCGTCCTTCCTGGTTTACTACTTCTGCTAGCTCTTTGGGCACCTTGAGAGGTTTAGCTATCTCTTGGGACCCTGCAAAGTTTTCTCTAGACATTCAAATCTGTTGTGGTGGTATTCTCTTGATGGCACATGCCTCTAGAATGCACAACTGATTACTCTGCTAAATATGCATGGTCCTTGCAGCGACCGAATTTTTTTTTGGGACAAGGTAGATGACAACGGTCTTCTTAGTATAAACAATCTAATTATTTTTGGAGATATAAACTTCACTACCAACCTTGGGGAATCTTGGGGTCCCACGACTTCTTTGGAACCTCTGTCCCACTATTTCACCTCACTTCTACATTTCCATAACTTAGTGGATCTTCCTCCAGCTATCATCATCCCCACTTGGAGAAATGGGTGCTAGGGACCTGATGCAATTTCCAAATGATTAGATCGCTTCCTACTTTCTAGGGATCTGACCCTTCAAGCGAACCGATTAAAGAATTGGGTGGAATCTCCTTTTTTCTCTGACCATGCTACTATTATCCTTCAACTGGCTCCATGTAAGATCTCCTCCTACCCTTTTAAATTCAATCCGAGCTAGTTGTTGGAGCCAGAACTCCATGCTATGGTAAAAAATGTCTGGCGGGATCCTATATACCTTTCCAAACAACAGGTTCAAATCCTCTTGGCCTGGAAACTTAGAGAGATGAAACTTTGGGTTAATAGTTGGGCTAAAAAGTGGAAGGTTGACAACCATCATAGACTACATGAATTGGAAGCGATTATCGAGGATTTATCTCATAAAGACCTCCCTGCTTATGATATGACACACACAGGATCCACACTAGATCGGCTTGAATCCAAATGAACTACACTCCTCCTGGCTGAAGAAGCTCTGTGGCGCCTGTGCAACAGGGTAACCTTGATAAAGTGTGGTGACAACAACACAAAAAAATTTCACTCCTTCGCTTGCAACCACAGGAACAAAAAATTGATCTGGAATATAACAGATGATGATGAACTTGTACACAAGGAACAATCGTCCTTAAAAACAACAACCTCCACTCATTTTAAAACTTTCTATGGTGCCATAACCGATCCTTCACTTCTGGATTTGGTTAGAGTGGCTAGTCTTTACCCCTGTATAAATACAACTGAGGATATTCATCTCTTGGACAGATCTTGTTCCCTGCAGGAGGTCATAAACGTCCTTCTCACATTTTCTTCTGACAAGAACCTCGGCCCAGACGACTGGACCATCGAGTTTTTTCTACATTACTTTGATCTTGTTGGTGCAGAGCTACTTGAATTGGTTGAAGATTCCAGAAATCGGGGCAGAGTTTCAAGATCTATAAATTCAACTTTCCTAACATTGATCCCGAAGGAAAATAACCCAACGTATTTTGGTGACTACAGACCTATCTCCCTCTGCAAATTATGCTATAAACTGATTACAAATATCATCGCCAATGGACTGAAGTCGTTTCTCTCTCGATCACTATCGAGAAAACAATTGGGTTCCTAAAAGGAAGATAGATCCTTGATGCTATAGGCACAGCCCAAGAATGCCTACACAACATAAAAGCTAAAAAATCAAAGGCGCTTATAATAAAGCTATATCTAATGAAGGCCTTTGATTGAATCGACTGGGACTTTCTTCGTTTGGTTTTGGTTCAATCCGGTTTCAATATGTCTACTATCAATTGGATAATGGGCTACATCACGAGCGTGACTTTATCGGTTCTCGTTAATGGAGAAGCCTCCCCATTATTCCACAGTGGCAGAGGTTTACGCCAGGGCTATCTTCTCTCCCCCCTACTCTTTATCCTAGTTATGGAAGGCCTGAGCATACTCCTCAAACAAATCCAGACACAAGGAATTTTGACAGGGGTAAAAGTCACAAGGATGATGAAGATTCTTCATCTATTTTTTGTAGACGATGTTTTGATATTGACCAATGAATCCTTAACCAAATGGTGAGAAATAAAAAACATTCTTAAGTCTTTAGAAAGGCCTCGAGACTACATATAAATTGGTCTAAGTCCACTTTTCATTTTTCAAACCTCTCCGATCAATATCTGAACCAGCTCATAGTTCTCTTTCCTCATACTTTTATTAATCTGTCCGAAGGATTCAATTACATGGGATATTTTATTAAGGCGGACTCATACAGGATTGTTGACTAGAGCTAGCTCCTAGCAAAAGTGGAAAATAGGATTGGAAATTGGTGCAACCATTGGCTCTCCCTCGGTGGGCATTATACTCTATTAAAAGTTGTCTTGGAAGGCCAACCTATTTATTGGATGGATTTGGCAGCCCTCCCTGTGACCGTGCTCGATGAAATCTCCTTCAACTTCCTCTGGTCGGGCTGTATTTCCTCACACTGCCTCCACCTATGTAGCTGGGACACTCTTGCTAAGCCAAAACAAAAAGGTGGTTGGGGCCTCAAGAACATCCTCTTCTTTAACTTAGCAATGGCCACAAATACTCTTTGGCAAGTTTTAACAACTACTAGGATTTGGCACATAATCATCTTGGACAAATACTTGCCACTTGTTTCTGTTGCTGCTTGGCTTAGATCGCCCCCTGTCCTTCCCAACTCAACCTCTTATACCTGAAAAAATATGGCTCGAACGACCCCACTCCTCTCCCATTGGCTCTCCTGGAACCCGGGGACTGGGCACTCAATCCATCTAGGACAAGACCACATCATAGGCATGGGAGAAAAATCCTTTTTATCACATCATCTCCTCTCACACCTCCACTCCTCACATATATTTTTTCTCTTCCATGCATAAAATATGATTGGGATAGACTCGATCTCCCACTGTTGGCGCACTCTTGAAGATCTTGGTCTATTTGTTGCTCTCGCGGAAGAATGGGTTTCTTACACAAACACATTAACGACTGCTGGTATAAATATTCTAGAGAGGGAGGATGCCCCCATTTGGATCGGAGGAGACCTCATGGGCTGCACAATAGAATCAAACATATATTCTGCTATCTCAAATCACCATTGGTCTCTTTCAACTACAAATTGGAGGAAAAATCTTTGGCGCTGGAACATGCCATTGAAAATCAAGATTTTTACCTGGCTTTCCTTAGAAAATAAAATTAATACATGGGATATCCTTTGCAGAAAGGGATGAACTGGTCCTAGCTTCTGCCACCTATGCCACAGGGAATAAGAGTATGCCTTTCACATCTTTGTTAGCTATCATTTTACTAGAAGGGTCTGGGATCAGATCTCCATGACTCTTCATTTACACTCAAAATGGGACGGATCTACTTTACAAGAGTGCTACAAAATCTGGAGAAACAATCAAAGTACACATCACACGCTGCATCCCTTCACTTCCTGGTACATTTGGCTGGAGCGAAACAACACCATTTTCAACAATGTGATCCCCTCCATTACAACTATAGTTCATAAAACCTTGGGTTCCTACACCAATTGACGCGCATTACATTGGAGACAAAGAACAATTAAGTCAAAGCATGAGACTGTTCTCATTGAGGGTCTGCCAACAGGTTGGTTCGATGGGGCTACTCAGGTGGATGGCCTCAACTGTGGTGTTGGTGGCCACTTAAATATCACCAATAACTCTCACATATGTTGGAATCTTAACAACGGACCCGACACTAATACAAAGGCAAAACTGTTGGGGGATTGGGCATCTCTCCTCTTGGCCACTAGGCTGCATATTTTAGACTTACAACTTATTGGGGACTCCAGAATAGTGATTGATTGGTTAAATTCCAAAGGGAAGATACAAGTTTCCTCTCTTCTTGGCTGGATGGATAGAACTTGCGAGCTTCAATACAAGTTCTGACATCTTTCCCTTCTCCACACTCCGCGGGAAAACAACAAGAAAGCAGATGCCCTCTCCAAGATTTCCCTTCAAAATGAATCTGAACTACTTTCATATAACCACTGGCTTGAAAATCATGAAGGCCCAACAAGAATCATAAACTTCTTTTAGTCTTTCAATTTTTTGGTTCCGTTCCGATCACTAAAAATATGTTTATTTTCTGATCTTGCCTTTGTATTTCCGCAATATTGAACAAATTGGGTTTACTGTAGGTTTCTTTCTGCTAGAAATTTTGAGTTTTGGCTTCGATATATGGCCTCTTCTCGGGTTATAGATCACAACCTTTTACTGGCGCCCATCCCTATGAATTAGTTTTCTGTTATATCGATATATCAGCGATATAATTCAATTTTTTTTTTTTTAAGTAAGAAATATTGTATATTAAAGTCCTGCCAAAACCATATTAGAGTTCCAGATTACATCCATAGGCTTACTGAAATTACTGGACTGCCCCAACAGAGGGGAAACCAGTCCATCTAGTATAAGAGTTAAGCAAAGTAGTTCTATAACTATGACAGAAAAAGTTTTAGGTGAACTGTTCCCCCATTGAATCCAACAGAAACTACCAAAACAACACATAAAAAAACAAGCTTAAACACCTGGAAAGTAGCCCGGCCACATGGCGTGGAGGTCCCCCGGCCAGGGTTCCTCCTCGACATACGTCGCCTCCGTTTCCCACAACACCTCGCCTGTCACCTTGTCCGCAGCTCCCTCGGCATCTGTCGTCATATCCTGCAGCTGTCCACTTGCCGAGTCTACCTCTACTGTCCTGCACCCGGTTTGCTCCACTGATCATTGTTCTTTGGCGTCTCCACCATCCTTTGCTGTATGGGGCATCTCGTCTGAGGTTTCTCCAGCTGGGTAAGAGGGGAAGGCCTCGCATATAGAGGCAAGGAGCTGTAGAAGGGTCGTTAACTTATCATCTGTGGACTGCAAGCGGAAGTGGAGGTCCTCCACCCCCTGGCGTAGTTCAAACACCAGACCATAGATAATGTCTAAGCTATCTCATAGATTCCCTCCATTGTAGGAGTCGGGTGGTTGATGTTCAGAGTTCCCTAGCCTACGAGGAGGAGGGGGTGCGCTGCAAGAGCTTCTTGGGGGATCAGAGACGCGAACAGGCAGGGTGGAGGTGATACAGAGACGCGAGGGTGCGTCCATCATCCGTGGAATAATTTCCAAAGAGTGAAACTATGCCACCAGCGGAGGAGGTGGAGGGGAGGAGCATATGGAAAGAGAGTCAGGAGGCGAGAGTGAGGGCCTGCGAGGTTTCCAGGGGGAGCCTCGCCTCAGCCTCCCCCTCAGGCGAGGCATTTGGTTGTTCGAAGCAGCAAGGTGCAACAGACTGAAGTGGAGGGTGTCAAGATAGGTAAGGCTAGCCAAGAGCCGAAGGAATCAATTCATATCAGTCCATGACCGTGAAGGGAGGAGCCCTTCGACCTTTGAACAAAAACGGGAGAAGTCCATCTGCGGCAGTGCCATGCCGAGGCGCACGTAGAAGAGGGGAAGCGCGTAAATGAGCATTTACATCGGGTGAGGTTTGTATTAATGATGGAGGGGGGTGACGGGCGGTGGCACGACCCCATCACGTGGCTCCATGCCTCAATGTAATTCAAATTTTATTATAAATATAATCGTGAAATTTTTTCAGCTGGAAAAAAAAAGTACCTAGAATATGTTACCTCATTATTTTCTTATACAAACATTCTTGCATGTGCAAAAGATAAAAACCATTAAATAGAACATAATTTAACCTAACTTGGTGAACTACCTTGAGTGGTTCAGGATCTATCCTCCAAAATAAACTTTCAATAACATTTGTCTTCTACATACTTAAAAATAAAAAAACAATAACAATATTATATATTACACTTCATCTTTTTTTCACCGTTATTATTTACACCGAAGGTGTTTTATAAGGGAGAGGTTCCTCCCAAGGTTTCTTCATATGTCCAAAACATATCAAAACTTGTCATCTGTTACTATCGATTCATTGACAATCAACAAATCAGTTCATTCCACGTGTCTTATTTTTCACCGACTCCAATTCCAAGTGGTGGCTTCCAGGCTCCTTTTGCATCCCTACCCTTTATTTTCAGAATCAATTCCATTCCCTATTCATTTATGACTGTGTTGCATGATTGATCTGCAACTTCCTCTTTGAAATGCTTGCCTTCATTTATTTCCTTTCCATCCAGCTTAGAAAAAATCCTCATCATGAGACTCAGAGGGCAGTTGATGATCAGCGTAAAAGTACTTGAATCTCATTAGTAAATGCAAAGGAACAATTACCTCAGGGAGAATGCCATTTCCATTGAAATCCAAAGTGTTTTCTGATGAAAATGTTGGAGATATATGCATATTACATGAAAAAAGGAGTCGATTTTTACATGGATTATGCATGTATTCATGCGCTGAAGAAGAAACATGATTTGTTGAGATCTCCATGCAAGGGAGATGCTTTAAGGGAACTTTTCGAGTAAATTCGATCGAAACCCCTAATATATTCGGGGGGTTTTCAATATTTGGAGAAATGGAACCGTAGGGATCATAGTGCCACCTCTAACAGTGCTATGCAGTACCATGCCTAGCGTTTGATAGATGCCTACAAGTCCGCAGAAGGAATATATTGCGGTGGGGTTTAAACCTAGGAGTAATGAGGATCATGATTTGAAGTAGCCAAGTAGCAATGACGGTTTATAGTGTAGCCGCAATAGGCTTAAAAGTGGTGCTAAGCCTCTAAAATTGCGGAGCTAGAAAAATGGAATTTTGTGGTAAAATTGTGGAGTTAGTAATTGAACATATAAATGTGATATATTCCTTTTTATAATAACTTTTATTTACAAAATTTAATAAACCAAGTATTGTATAAAATATTTCCATTTTTCCTATTTCACAGAATGCTTGACAATGCTGGGATGTGAGCTATTCTTTAGGGCTTTGTTGAAAATATAGAGTTATTTATTTTAATGTTTCATTGCAATGTTTTTAATGTACCTACAACTTTGATTACCATTGAGAATATGATATACGTCATCATTATGTTTTGGGTGCATAACAATGCTAAGATTGAGAGGAATATGTGCTCTACTCAAAACTTTGAAATCTTGAAAACAAAATAGGGGCAAGAAATTTGACCAGTTGTCTCCGAGGTACAAGTTGTAGCAATTGCAACATTAAAGTATATCCTATTTATTTTTCATAACGAGAACAAACGGACAAGACGTTGTCCATATTACCCTTAGTGAAATCATAACTTTATAATTTGTAATGATAACTTTATAATTTGTTTTTATAATCAAGTCATAATGTTCTCATCTTCATAACTTTATTTTGTTTTGTATCATGTGGGATTCGGTTTAATTTTAGTCTCATTTAACCTCATGGATTTTTAAGGAAATCTTCCAGCGATATGGAAAATTGATTGCTTGCATGTTTTACATTCCTAATTGTGATATTGCATAAAAGAAATGCCCTATTTGAAGTTGTGATTCGTTGGAATAATGGTTTTTATCTTCCTCCCTCCTACCTATTTGATGCATTTGCATTTAACACTGATCACTTGCTTAAATTGATCACACCAGATTGTTACAAATGAAGCTTGCAATACGTCTAATTGGCGTTGTCTTCTACCCTCTATTGACCACAATGACTAGACCAATTATATATGTAAGATAAATTCAAACACTTTAGTGGTGGCATGAAGGGTTATAGAACAAAATTAGTGTGTTTTCAATATCAATTTGTTTCTTTTGTCGTTGCATGTACCTGGAATGGATATTTAAATCATTGGTCCAAAACTTTGACCATTGACTCCCTATGGCTACATCGCTTTAAATCCTCTCAAAAACAAAATCCCATAGTCTTGAAACAAAGTAACCACACCAATTCACTTCGATGTTTTCTTTCCCCTGCTTCAAAGATATGCTAGTTATTATTTATATAACATCCAAATTAAATATCTTAATACCAAAGTAATATACCGTAATTAAAACTTACTATACATGAATACTATCCTCTAACTAGTTTAGAAGTTGAAAAACTTAAAATATTTTAAATTACAATAAAAGCTATTAAATATTATAAACATTATTTACCATTAAATTATGTCCTTCTTGTCTAATGATTATTTTTTATATGATGGTTGTTTATTTGACATATCGTGTAACTTGAGCTTTTATTTTTAATTACCCTTCCAACATATTTAGAAGTATTAAAAATATATAAACTATTGCAATGTTATTAGACATTATAAACATTATTTATTCTTTAAATTTTGATAACATTATGTTTTAAAGGATTTTGTGGTGTAAATTGTAGATTTTTTTATTATAATTATATTAAAATTTTATGATGATGATGATTAATGTTTACTGAGACTACTAATTGGTTTATTAGACCTTAAAAAGGTAAGATATTACTTTGATTTCTTTTAAATTGTATTTCTATGCTAAAACAACATTGGGAAAAGTCTTCCTAGATCACCATAGTTTTGATGACATAGAAGGTTAGAAAGTTATGTATTGTGGAAAATATTTTTAAACAAAATTTAAAAGTATTTTATTTATATAAATTTATTAAACAACAAAATATTAATTTATAAAAATTTAGTATATTAATAATTAAAAAAATATTAAATGACAAATAGAGTCTAGGATTAATGGTTAAGAACATGTGTTTCCTCCTAAGAGGTCACAAGTTCACATTCAAGGGGGGTAGGGTATGTATACCTCCGTAGAGACTTTATCAATCAAATTGTTGGGCAGAGGGGGTCCCTTGTCCCACAAACAAGGGGGTCTCATACACCAATTTCGTGTTGGCCGTCACCTTAAAATTAGATTGTTATTATCATTATTATTATTATGAAGTTTTAAATAATTTAATATGTAATTATTTTTAAATTTATATTTTATATTAATTAATAAATTATTAAATAATGTAATGTATACATATTTTTTTAATTTTATTATATGTAAGTTTTTTTTGGTTGATTAGTGAATTATTAAAAATCACAATTTCACATTAATATAGTTTAGGAGCACTTAGGGTTGGTTTAAAGAAACTAATTGTAATATAAGAATTAAGCAAGATTCTCCCCATCCCCTACTCTTTTTGGCATAT
>SNQJ01S0016746.1:32604-42650 GCA_010110895.2 Picea sitchensis
GGTCATCTAACACATCTAAAAGAAGAATGCCTTACAATATAATAAACAAGATTTTGTACATAAATCAATTAAAAATTTAATAATATCACATCTCTACGCAAGTTTTATTTCTAATAACTTTCATTATTATATAAAAGTATTATAATATACGTCCATTGGATGTAACTTGGGTGATTGGAAGAAACGATTGTTACCCTTCCCACCCAGATTCCATTCCTTGTGAGTGACATATTGTATCACTATATTCGGTGCGCCGTGAACTGCATAAAAAAACATAAATAGCTCTAGAAACAAAGTAAAAAATTATACATTCTCAATGAAATGTGTGATTATGCATTTAATTCCAATTTATATATTTATTTAATGCTTTTAAATAATTATACATTTAATTTTGATTTATATATTTATTTAATATTTTTAAATTTATAACTTTATGTAATGCCAAAATGTGATGATGTATGTGATATTCTTTTTTAACATTCACTTTTCCTTATGTCCCATAATAACAAAGATTCTCCCTAAGGAGTGTTTCAAGCGGTTAAATGTACACAATCGACAACATTGGTTTGTGTTTGGATTTGACTCATATATTTATTTAATCATTTGTTTGTATTTGATTTTGATTTATATATTTATTTAATAAATTTTAAAGTAATAACCTTACGTAAACTCCAAGTCTAATGTTCCATGTATTAGAAATTTGTTTTGTATGATTTTATATATATTTTTTTAAATTAAAAAGTGATTATAAATAGCACGTAAAGTTTGAACAACTGGAGCTAGAAACATGAAGTTCCTTCCACTTAAATACCACGTCTTGAAGGGTATCTTTTTTATTTTTCCATTTGAGGACAAAAAGCTACTCATCGGCATTAATTACTTGTGAAAGAAGTTATATATATATATATAAAACGAACACGTGACTACCATGAATGGCTTCACCACCTCCGTCATCAGCTTTTTCTATTAAGAATATCATATGAGCTTTTTCAACGTTCCATTATGTGCTTATACCTAGTAGTTTCATGGACATTTGTTCAAACGTATCATCTAGAATTACACTTTCCCAAAATTTTCACACAACTTACTTTGAAACTTAGGAATTTCTTTATTTACACCTCCATAGCTTTTTTTTTCCACGAGAAAAATACTCTTTATATTCAAAAGGATATAAACATTTACAAAGACCGTCTTCTCGGAAGGCAGCTCTCCTAGGAAGAAATGCTAAAAGCTTGGATCAATCATGACTGTCAAGACTTACAACTCAAATTCTCATCTATGATCGGCTTCCATTCAATGGTTTTCAGACTAAAACTGAAAAAGACCAATCACAGCTTTATCTTGTTGGCTGGTCCTTCATTGCCATCCTCCCATATTGTAAAGCAGATATGGCCCGGTGGAAGATGCAAAGCTTTTTTTGAAAGGGTATCTGCCTCGTTGTTTTCCTCTCGGAAAATGTGATGGAAAGAGAGTTTTCTAAACAACAAAGCCGCTTCTTTGGTTCTCTCTTTCCAGCAACCAAGGACTGCTACCTGGAAGTTAGCAAGACCATTAAACCAGTCGATAGTAATTTTTGAGTCTCCAAGCAGTATCAACTCTTCGGTGTATCGGCTTTCCAGGACGAGAGATGCCCATGCACCTAAAAGTTTTGCCTTCATGTTTGTTCCTTGTCCGCAGTTCAAGGTCCATCGAATGCTGGTGTGTGGGTTTAGTACAATTTTTCCCCCGGCTCCACAAAGAGCACCTCCTTGTTGAGAGGCTCCGTCGAACCAGGCTACTGTCCTGTTAGTAGGGAAGACAAAAATGTGTCGAAAGGGGGGCAGAGCCTTTACGATTTTGCTAGCGTTTGTAGCTTCAGCAAGAAAGTGGTTTGATATTCTTTGTATGGAAGGTGTCCTCTCTTTAAAAAATGCTTCGTTCCTAGCCTTCCATACTTCCCAGCAGAGGTGGACGGGGAGCATTTTATGATTGTTGTTATCCATAATCCAACTGCGAAAGCAACCTTGAATACTGGTACCCGACCATAGGGAGGTGAACTTCAGCGTTGTTGAAAGGTTTGACCAAATTGCTCGAATGAAGGAACAGTGAATGAAGACATGGAGCGTGGTTTCATTGGCGGATTTGCAGAGGATACAACGGCTCGAGCCCTCCCAGCCACGAGCTTGTAACTTTTCCCACATTAATAATCTGTTTTTGATCAGGAGCCACGCAAAAAGTTTGAGCTTCATAGGGCAGTCGTCCTTCCAAATCCTCTATCTCCAGCTAGCGTTTAGAGGTTTCCAGCTATTTGTTTCCAAAGCAAGATAGACAGTTTTTGCATTGAGCTGGCCAGAGCCATCTCCTCCCATCCAGAAAATTGAATCCGACTTATCTTGTAATCTCAGGCCAGATTCTTTGATAAGCTTGATGAAGCTATCCCATTCGGTTAAAAACTCAGGGTCCAGCTGAAGATCCAATCCATTGAGCCAAGTGTCACCTAATGGTCCTTTTGTGGTATGATAGAAAAATTGATGCAAGAAGATGAGGCTCTTGGCTTGTAGGTGCGCGAGAAGAGGAGGTGAGAGTAAGGCTTTTCTTCCCAAGCCCAAAAAGTTGTCTCTGCCAACTTCAATTAAGCATCCATTACCTGGATTCCACGAGAGCCCCTGTAAAAGAATCGGAAGGGAGGATAAGAGATGTTTCCAGGTCCGTGAGCCTTTTGTAGGGCGGCCCGAGGCGAATCTGATCCATAGGTGAACCGGAATATGACGAAGATATTTTGCAGTGATAACTCTATTCCATAGGCCCGGTTTCATTAAAATTCTCCAAAGGGTGTTAGCCGTGAGCGCTTTATAGAAAAGAGTCAAATTTTTAAGGCCCCAACCTCCCATCAACTTTGGTTTAGATAAAACCTCCCATTTGTTGAGATGATAACCTTTGTTCTTTTTACTGTCGGTCCAAAGGAAGGAGAAGATGAGACTTGCTCAAATACTCTAACAATAATCCAATATGGCAATTTGGTAATTGAAGCCTTCAATTCCACATTTACATGCTTCAAAAATTGTTTTCATCGATTATTCTTCTTGGCACCTAAGGTTTTGTAGAGAGTGCATGTGCGCCATAAGTCAATATTGTGTGTATGCCCAAGAAGATGCATCATGTGATGCCAAGATCAACGCCTTCTTCAACCAAGAATCCACTGCATGCACCAACCCAATTTTTCACTACACGTAAAGACTAAAAGAGACCACATGCAGACCAGATCCTAGAAGATCTTCAATGATTGTAACCGTTTTTGTAACAACCCGACTGATCATGATCGAGGTTGTGGGTCAGTTGGCAAGGTTGTTATGATTTCCACACTCCATGGGAGATATGGGGGATGCATGCAGATATGTAAGGGTTGGGTTTTTGTTCACTGGGGGGTATTTTTTTAGCACAATATTGCATGTGTGTTGTAGCAAAGTTAGAGCTACAGTTCGACTTTCTACTAATTTCTATGCTCAGATATATTATGTGTGTGAATAAGAAAGAGGAAGGAGATCTGAGTGAATGGCTCGTCTCTGTTTTGTTATGAATGCATCTTGAGCAGGCGTCATCCTCTGTGTATGGAAATGTATCTGAATGCCTTGAGCTTAATGATTAAAATTCAAAGCACAGTTAGCTCTGCATCTGATGAGTCATGGTCCGAATGTATGTCTTTTGTATATTACTTTGTGCAATATCTTGTAGTAGTTATGAATGAATGCATGGTTGAATGACAAAGGTTTCCTTTATTTCCTATTCCTTCACACATTGCACAAAATGTAATGTTCCCAAGCGATTCTGCTAGGAAACTTGGGTTATTTTCTGACCTTGTTTGTTTTTTTATGCAGATTTTTCTTCACGAAGTTGTGCTCTGGGTATTTTGTGATGTGTTTATAGCATATAGAATACAATAATAAATGTAGATCATAAGATATAAGAGAGAACACGACAAATATCTCAAAAAAACTTTAGATCTGATATTTATTTAGTATAATAAGTTGATCTCCATACATAGACTTGCATATTTGGAACAATATAGCAAGATAGGGAAGTCTAGGTTGCATGTTCCCTTCAGATACAATAATATAGAGAAATAGGGCCTCCTAGGTCCCCCCACAACTGGATGATGGTCAATACAAGATCAATTTCTTTCCTTGGAAGGATAAACCTTCAAATCTGGTGTTGGTGCGTCCCCCACTGGATAGAAAAGATAGGAATTTCGGCCTCCATGAAGATGAACTCCAAATCTTATGAAAACACTCCCAAACTATAGATCGAGAGTTGTAGATTGCATATGGAGCAAGTATGGGATCAAACCCTCAGATCTAACCTTTGAACCCAAGACCTCCTTAAGGAATGATGTGCCCTTCTTCAACAAATATGCCCAACTAATAAATAAAATAGATATGCAGAAGAAACCCCCCAAGAACTAATGCAAAAAGGTGTTATGGTGGTAGAAATCACTCCTGAAATGTGATCTACTATAGATCTAACCTCCCTAAGAAAAATTGAATCCTTTCTCCTCAACTGGTGTGCCCTACTTGCTGGAAAACCCTTCAACATGTGCCTCGCTTGCACAAACAACTCCTGAAATGAATCTGAATTGAATATAATGGTGAGGGAGGAATCTTTCACCTCCTTGGCCAAGATTGGATTAGGATCAGAGGGATATTTCACCTCTTTGTTGATCTCTATGGTTTATTGACTCAAACCCTCAAAATGTAAGTTGCATAGCTCAAATGAGCTCAATAGAAAAATAGCATGAATCTGGAGTGAGGCGCCCTCCTCTCTTTTTAATACCTCACTCTTCTAATTCTCTATTGAGTTACTTTATGACTCTTACTAAGGTTATTGTTTTAATTTCTCCTTAAGTCAATAACCTTTTTCCCTTTTCATCTAAGTCACTTTAATAAAAATAATATTAAATCACTTAGTGACATCTTTAGCACCTCCTAACCCTTTTTCCCATTGGACTATAGTCTAGAGGGGTGACTAGACTACTAATTCCTCCTTGTTCCTTTCAAGGAGAGGGGAACATTACAATCTCCCCTACTGGAAATTGCTTTCCCACAAGCAATTTTGTACCTATTTGTTGTAGCATTTGCTCACTCTCCCAACTAGCATCTTCTATAGGAAAATTCTTCCATTTGACCAAGTATTCCTTAACCTCCCTATTCCCTAACTAGTTTGCCCTTACTTCTAAGACCTCCTCTGGAATCAAATTCAAGTGTCCCTCTTCATCAACTGGGGATAGCCCTTCATTAGCTATAATATGCTTCCCCAAGGCCCTCTTTAAGCAAGATACATGGAAGACATTGTGGATTTTTCTCTCCGGTGGTAATTCTAGTTCATATGCAACTACCCAAATTCTCCTTTGCACTTCATAAAACCCATAGAAGTGTGGTTTGAGCTTCTCAACGCCATTCTTCTTAATAGATGCTTGTTTGTACGATTGTATCCTTAAATAGACCAAGTCCCCTACCTCAAAGGTACGCTCCACCCTCTTTTTTTCAGCATATAAATTCCGTTGGTTTTGAGTCCTATGCAAATGGTCTTTGAGTTATTTAAGGATGTCTTCACTTTCTTGTATACACTTTATGGCCATAGGAGCCCTGCTATATCCAAACATAATTTCAATAAAATTAAGGGGATCATAATTGTACAAATCTTTGAAAGGAGACATACCAATGGACAAGTGGTGGGTGGTGTTGTAGAAATATTCACCCAAATAAAGTCATTTGATCCATGCTTTTTGTTGCCCCGCTACATAATTTTTTAGGTAACCTTCCACACATTTGTTCACTATCTATGTTTTCCCATCTGTTTGTGGATAATAGCTAGTTCTAGGAGTCAACTCAGTACCCACCAATCTAAATAGTTCCTTCCAAAAGATGCGCATAAACTTGTTGTCCTTGTTGCTCACAATTGTCTTGGGTAATCCATGTAACCTAAAAACCTCCCTGAAAAACAATTCAGCTACCTAAGATGCTCTATAGTCCATGGTGATGGCATAAAAGTGGGAAAACTTAGTCAAACAATCTACTACCACAAATATACAATCTTTCCCCTCTGTCCCGGGGAGCCTTGTAATGAATCCATAGATATACTTTCCCACTTATGCTCTAGAATGGGAAGTGGATGTAATAGGCCTGTTGGGTGATTGTACTAATATTTATTTTGTTGACAAGTGGTACACTCCCTAATGTGGCACATGAACTCTCTCTTGAAACCCTTTCAGGAAAACCTTTCTCTTATTTACCTCTATGTCTTAAGAAACCCTTGGTGCCCTGCTAATGGTGAGTCATGGAATGCCCAAAGCACTTTTTTCTTGAATGAGGATTCTGGAACTAGATAGATCATGCCTTATAATAAATAATATCATCAATGATCCTATACCTGTAATCCTGTAACTTCCCATCCATTAACTCACATGCAAATTTGTTTTTAGAATACTCCACCAATAGATGGGATTTCCAGTCAACTGATATTTCGGTCATGGAATTTGCTGAGGGCCTTTTGGACAAAGAATATACTACTACATTATTCTTTCCCTTGACATATTCTATGTCAAAGTTATATGCTTGGATCTTGCTCACCCATTTTTGTTTCCTTTGATTAAGGTCCCTTGGCACAAGGAAGTATTTGAGGTTGTTGTGATCAGTTCTCACCACAAATTTTGCTCCCACTATATATTGTCTGAACTTCATTAATGTGTGCATTATGGTGAGCATTTCTTTGTCATAGATGGTGTATAGTAGCTTAGGAACCCTCAATTTGCATCTTTCATAGGCAATAGGATGCCTATTTTGCATCAGAACAACCCCAACACCTTCACCAGATGTGTCACACTCCAATATAAAAGGTTGAGAAAAATCAGGTAGAGATAATACATGGAAGGTACTCATTACCTTTTTCATTTTCTCAAATGTAGACTGCGCCTCATGACTCCATGCAAATCCCCCTTTCCCGGTCAAATCTGTTAGAGGTGCGCACAATTGGGAGAATTCCCTGACAAAATTCCTATAATAGTTGTAGATGCCAAGGAGGAGTGGGCCAATCAATGATGGCCTGAATCTTCCCCTGATGAACCTGTACCCCTTTGGCTCCAATAATGTGACCCAAGAAGAGGACCTTTGTCATCCCAATTTCATGTTTTGATTCTTTGGTATATAAGGATTGTTTTTCCATGATGCTCAGGATTTCATCTACATGTGTAAGGTGATCCTCCTATGTTTCGTTGTAAATCGGCAAGTCATCAAAAAAGACAAGAAAATAATTCCTCAATTACTTATTGAACACATGATTCATGCAAGACTGAAAAGTGGTTGGTGCATTGGTTAGGACGAAAGGCATGAAAAGGAACTCATAATTCCCAAAGTGACATCTAAAGGTTGTCTTATGTATGTCTTGCTCCATCATCCTAATATGATGGTATCCCGAGCGCAAATCAATATTTGTGAAATAGACTGCACCATGTAGCTCATCCAACAATTCATCTATTCTGGGAATGGGGTATCTGTTCTTGATAGTTTTCTTATTTAGGGCTATGTAATATATGCACACGCGCATGGTCCCATCCTTATTTTTAACCAATACAACCGATGATGCAAATGGACTTGAACTTGGAATATATGTCCCATGGCTAGTAGTTCTTTTATGGCACTTTCTATATCATACTTTTGCTTCTTGGGATGCTTGTAGGGAGTACTGATAACTAGTTTATCCCCTTCCTCTAATTCAATAATGTGTTTAAACCCTCTATTTGGCGGCTAACATGGAGGAATCGGTTCAAACACCTTTTTATTCCCTTGAAGGATTTTTGTCATGTCCATAGGGTATTGCTTGAGTCCTCCTTCCCTTGTTTCTATAACAAATAATTCGCCTACATAGGCCACCTCTTCATGCCTCAATATGGCATGCATTTTCTTGGCAGTCACAACTCTAAGTGACTCTCCTTTCATCCCCTTGAGTGTGACTCTCTTCCCTTCTTCTGTAGTGAAGGACATATCCATGTTTTTATAGTTGGTGGTGATAGGTCCCAAGGTACTAAGATACTATACACCTAATATGATATTAGTGCTCGGAATGTCCACCACATAAAAATCCTGTATCAAGGTGTATCTTCCCAATGTCAAACTCATTTGTGGTATGTAATTGTCACAAGCTATTGTGAGTCCTCCTGCAACTTCAACTAAAAATACTTCCAAGTCTATAGTGGGGATGTGCCTCTTCTCTACCATAGTGATCCAAAAAGGATCCAGAGAAGACTAAGGATAGCTCAGAACTCACAGAAGCAACTCAAGAAGCTCAGAATGGTCTCAGTAGACAAAGAAAGGGAAAAAATCAAAGTTCTCAAAAATTAGTGAAAATGACACCATCGTAAAGAGCACGTCGCAAGATTTCCAACAACGCAAACGACTTGCCAAACAGAGTTATGGATTGAAATATATTCGCAGTCAAAGTTTGGTCAACCTAACCCATTCAGCAGGGGGATGAGTCAACATTCGTACTGCTAACGTCAACATCAATACAGATGATGTCAACATCCGTACAACATATGTGGCACACACAGAAGGTGCCATGTGTCATGATGACATCAACATGATGTCAACATGGTGACATGGAAACACGAGAGGTTGCCGCATGTCACTCATATTTGGCATTTTCGGGTCATCCGTGGACCTATAAAAATGCACCAGGTGGCAGTTCGTACAACCATGTGCCAGATGACGTGGTAGATAACGTGGCAGGCTAAAGTGGTAGGTCATACATGACATGGAAGGTGATGGTACAATTGGTTGACATGGGCCAATGATTTTTTTCCATGTGGCCCAGTCATGGGGTGCCATGTGGCAGTGGGAAAATGCCCAATGACAGCCCGAGAACGAAATTCCAAAAATTAAAAAGTTTGCGGGTCCGCCAAATCCGACGGGACCCCGCCAAATCGGGTGACCAACCGACATCTAGAACCACTACTAAAGTTAGCAAAACAAACACGTTTCAAATATATACATATGTTACAATGGATACCCAAAAGAGGAGGCCCGCGGGCTTGACACCGAGACCGCCCCCTCTATCAATGCCTTAATACAGGCTCTGCTAACCATAAGGCCAACGACCTCCGTTGTTTACAAATCTCGTGAATATTACTTAAAAGTTGCATCCGCCCATTTCTAGAGGGGAGGCGCGTGAGGGTACGTACCGACATGTTTTTCGAGACATTTCTCAGCATTTATTACAGATTGCAGGGCACAAAAACCAAGACAGAGTTTCTCTTGGGCCCAGGAGTGCTAGAGTCGTATTGAAGCATTGATATAGTCTTTTTTGGGTAATTCGACGCCACAAATTCAATGGTGTTGTTTGTTTTCTGATATGAGCAAAAATTCTGCAGCTTGATTTCAGAATGAGGTATACTTATGTATTTTGCCCAATTCTATTGTTGAGTTAGTAAAAAGGCCTACCCATTTGAGAGCATGACTCGAAGATGTAGTCCACCAGGGACAAACTCCGCTATCAAGTTTTTTGTGTTTAGATTTGTTTCTTATGTATCTTCATTATTGAGTGTTTCCTTCTTTAATGGTGCACTTTAATTTATAATCATTTAATGCAATTCTTTATAATTCACTTCGATGAAAAGATTTTGGATCATGTTGGTATCAGAGCAGTCATCTTTGACTTGAATTGTTGAGTGTGAATGCTTACTAGGGCCAAGTATAAGCAGGGTGAAGGAAATCTTAATAATTTCAATCCCGAAGTTGGTCATGCATCCCAAAGGAAGAAAATGGCAGAAGAGGACAAGCGTGATGAACATGAGAAAAACTTCCATATGGTCTTTTATCGCATGTCATAAATGGTCGAACGTATGGAGACTACAAGAAGAGGATGAAAAAGAAAGGGAAGAAAAAGGAAGCACATGTTGATGATGATGCTTCAGTAAATCAAGGGGCTCGAGGACACCCTCCTGAGCCTCCATCTTCGCCATCAAGTTCTAGTTCTTCTTCCTCTGAGCATTCTCATCATTCTCATCATTATAGCCATAA
>SNQJ01S0016746.1:45416-64661 GCA_010110895.2 Picea sitchensis
GGGAAAGTATCTCCATGGATTTTGTAGGGGGTTTACCAATGTCGAAAGGGGTTCATGACTATTTGTATGTTGTAGTGGATAGGTTCAAAAAAATGTGTATGTTGTAGTGGATAGGTTCAACAAAATGTGTATCTTAATTCCATGTAAAAAGTAGATCATTGTTGAGCAGACTACTAATCTCTTCTTTCAGTATGTTTGGGTTCACTTTGGGTTACCCACATCCATTATCTCAGATCGAGATACTCAATTCCTTGGGGATTTTTGGACAAGCTTGTGGAGAATGATGGACACCAAGTTGAAGAGGAGCACTACTTTCCATCCACAGACCGACGAAAAGACAGAGGTTGTAAACCAAATAGTGGTACTTTTGCTTCGAGGCTACTGCAACAAGCATCCCAAGTCATGGGATGAATAGATACCCTATGTACAACATGCTTACAACCGAGCCTTACATTCCTCCACTCAGTGTTCTCCTTTTGAGACATGTTTTGGGTACCTACCTAAAATTCCTTTGGACTTGAAGTATGGGAGAGATGTTGATTCAAATGAAGAAAGAACTGGAGACAGAGCCTGCAAGTTCATCTAGAGGATCCAACAGGTACACCAAGTAGCCAGGGAATAGTTGGATAAAAGTCAAGCATAGTATAAAGCTCGGCATGAAAAACACATGGTTGATCATCAGTTCCAGGTTGGAGACCAGTTATGGCTTCACATCAACAAGGAGAGATTGAAGGGTGAAGGAAAGAAAATCAAGCCCATTCGTTATGGACCCTTCACTATTTTGGAGAAAAGTGGTAGGAATTCTTTTCATCTGGATCTTCCACCTTATATGCAGATTTACTCAGTTGTAAATGTGGAGAACTTGAAACTTTTTGAGCCTCCCATGATCATGGATCAGGATGAGGAAGTTTCAATACCTTCAGTTTATGAGTTTTCTATTGAGTACTTAGATGAGTTAAAGGAATATATCATCCTGGACAGAAGGATGAGGAATTCACACAGGGGTGATTTTGATCATCTTCGAGTAGGCTTAAAGGGAACACATCCAAGCAAGGCAAAGTGGACTGAGAAGGACAAGGTGAGGGAACTATTCCCTCACTTATATGTTGATTGATGAAAGATTTTGGTGGTCCAAAAATCTCTTAGTGGGATGGTGTGATCCAAAAAGGATCTAAAGAATACTAAGGACAACTTAGAACTCCCAGAAGCAACTCTCAAAATGGCCTCAGTAGACAGAGAAAGGGAAAAAATTCAAAGTTCTAAAAAATAAGTTAAAGTTATATCATCACGAAGAGCATGTCACAAGATTTCCAATGATGCAAACGACTCGTCAAACAGAGTTACAAATCAAAAGATATTCGCGGTCAAAGTTTGGTCAACCTAGCCCAGTTAGCAAGGGGATGAGTCAACATCCGTACTATCGACGTCAACATCAGTATGGATTATGTCAGCATCCATACAACATACGTGGCACACACATTAGGTGACATGTGTCATGATGATGTCAGCATGGTGACGTGGCAACACCAGAGGCTTCCACGTGTCACTCATATTTGTCATTTTCGAGTCATTCTGTGGACCATCAAAATTGTGCCACGTGGCAATCCGTACAACCATGTGGCAGAAAGTACGATGACATGGTAGATAACGTGGAAGGATGAAGTGGCACGTCGTATGATGATGTGGCAGGTGATGGTACAGTTGGTTGACATGGCCAATTGGTTCATTGCCACGTGGCAGTGGGAAAATTCCCAATGACAGCCCGAGAACGAAATTCCAAAAATTAAAAAGTTAGCGGGTCCGCCAAATCTGGTGGTACCCCGCCNTATAGAATCACTTCTAAAGTTAGCGGAACAAACACGTTTCAAATATATACATATGTTACAACAGATACCCAAAAGGGGAGGCCCGCGAGCTCGACCCCAGGACCTCCCCCTCTATCAATGCCTAAATACATGCTCCGCTAACCATAAGGCCAATGGCCTCCATTGTTTACAAAGCCCAAGAATATTACTTAAAAGTTGCATCCTCCCAGTGCTAGAGGGGAGGCATGTGAGGGTACTGACCAACACATTTTTCGAGACATTTCTTAACATTTATTGAAGGTTGCAGGGCATGAAAACCGAGACATAGTTTCTCTTGGGATTGGGAGTGCCAGAGTCAGATTGAAGCGTGGAGACAATCATTTTTGGGTAATTCGACGCCACGAATTCCATGGTGTTGTTCAGTGTTTGTTTTCTGATCCGAGCAAAAATTCTATAGCTTGATTTCAGAATGAGGTATACTTATGTATTTTGCCAAATTCTTTTGCTGAGTTAATAAAAAGGCCTACACATTTGGGAGAAGGACCCGAAGACGTAGTCCACCAGGGATGAACTCTGTTATCAAGTTTTTTGTGTTCATATTTGATGCTTATGTATCTTCATTATTGATCTTTTCCTTCTTTAATGGTGCACTTAAATTTATGCTCATTTAATGCAATTCTTTATAAGTCACTTCGATGAAAAGATCCTGGATCACATAGCAACATCAATGAAATTGTGAGAAGCCCCTCCATAAATCAACACCGTAGCCCATTTCCTCTATACAATTCTCTTCATCCTAAAAGTGGCGAACTTAGGTATTCCACTCATGGATGCAATATTAACCTTCTTGAAGTCTTCCTCATGATGTGAGAGCACCTCCTCACCCTACACATTGAAGGATTATTATGTCTCTTTGTGGCCCAACTGTATGTTGTGGATAACTCCACTCTCCTCCTCATCTGACTCATCCTCACTATCAAACACCACCTCTATATAATGGATCTTCCCTTTACTCCAACACTTATGACCTGATTTCCATGATTCTTTTCATGTTAAGCATAGTTGCGTCCTTCTCAATTCCCTCCTTGTAGCTTCATCCATTTACCCCTTTCCTTTGTCCATCTACTTGGTATCTCTCCCTGTAGTAAAGGTTGGAGGCTTAGGTGTAATTTTTTTTTTACTAGTTGCTCCAATTAAATCTCTAGTGTGCTCAATGGAATCATGTAGGGTTGCAAGCTTGAAAGCATTAACCCACCCACACAAAGGATCATTTAATGCATATGTATATATCATCAATAGTATGGATTTTGACATATCTGGAACTTTGATTACCACCTTATGAAATTCTTCAATGAAAGCCTCTGGAGACCATGTTTGTTAAATCTGTGTGAGATCCTTGAAATGAAGCACATGATCCTCCCTGTCAAATCATTCAATGAGTCTTTGAGTGAAGTCCAGGTAAGAAGTGACATGCTCATGCCCCAATGTAGTCATCCCATGAAACCACCAATAATGGGCCTTTCCCATCAGACGCAGGGTTTCATATTTGATGGAATTTCCTTGTTCCATGGTATTCAACTTTAAGTAAGCATCTAATGTTTGCACCCATTCCTTGGCCAAAATATGATTAGTTTAATCAAAGATAGGCATCTCCATTTTTCTTGCTTTGTTCCCTAACTCACGGTCACCCCTATGATGTTCCTTAGATTTCCTCTTGATTCTGAGGTCATAAAATTATACTAAGGAGACTTTCCTCCTGAATCCTACACTCATATTGTTGTAGTATCTCTCCATAGTTTCCCATTCATCCTCCATGGTCTCTTGGTTCAAGGGGTTATAGTCCCTTTGCTGAGTATTTCTAAAAGTAAGAAAGTATGGTCCGGGCGTGGCTCTACTAGCCACATGAGAATGGGCAGGTACGCTCCTTGTGGGGCCTTTGTGTATAGACTCTTCATGGTTCCCATTCCCCCATGAGAACCAATGGCATCATTATTCCCTCCAAACACAGGTGGATCTTTGTCATGTTTTTGTTCCATCAAGTATTGAGAAAGAACACGTTGCTTCCTACTATGATCCTCCATTAGAGATATCATTTTGTTCTACCCTCTTTGAAAGTTCACAAGGGACAATTTTAGATCAACATGTCCCTTGGATAAGTGGTCTTGCATCTCCTCCAAATGGTGTTTCAATACACCCTGGTTTCTTTGTAATGTATCAAATACCCTCTCTTCTAATGATGCTTCCTTTGATTCATGAGTCTCTCCCATGCTTACTTCTTGATCTCCCCCTTCAGAAATACCTGCTAATGGTTGTCCCCCATGGCCTCTTCTTATGGGAATTAGAAATTCACAGGCTAGTGTAGGAAATGGCTCTGATACCATTGTAATGTTCCCAAGCGATTCTGCTAGGAAACTTGGGTTATTTTCTTACCTTGTTTGTTTGTTTATGCAGATTTTTCTCCAGGAAGTTGCGCTCTGGGTGTTTTGTGAAGTGAGTATGGCATATAGAATAAAATAATAAATGTAGATCATAATATATAAGAGAGAACACAACAAATATCTCAAAAAAACTTTAGATCTGATCTTTATTTAGTATAATAAGATGATATCCATACATAGACCTACAAATATGGAACAAGAGAGAAAGATAGAGAATTCTAGGCTGCATGCGCCTTTCAGATACAATAATATGGAGAAATAAGGCCTCCTAGGTCCCCCCACAACTGAATGATGGTCAATACAAGATCAATTTATTTCCCTGGAAGGATGAACCTTCAAATTTGGTGTTGGTGTGTCCCCCATTGGCTGGAAAATCTAGGAATTTTAGCCTCCTTGAATATGACCTCCAAATCTTATGAAAACATTGCCAAACTATAGATCGAGAGTTGTAGGTTTCATATGGATCAAGTATGGGGTCAAACCCTCATATCTAACCTTCCAACCCAAGACCTCCTCAAGGAATGATGCACCCTTCTTCAACAAATATGCCCAACTAATAAATAAAATAGATATGCAGAAGAACCCCCCAACAATTGATGCAAAAAGGCACTATTGTGGTAGCAATAACTCTTGAAATGTGATATACTATAGATATAGCCTCCCTAAGGAAAATTGAATCCTTTCTCCTCAACTGGTGCACCCTACTTGCTAGAAAACCCTTCAACCCGCACCCTGCTTGCACAAATGACTCCTAAAATGAATCTGAACTGAATAGAATGGCGAGGGAGGAATCTTTCACCTCCTTAGCCAAGCTTGGATAAAGATTAGAGGGATGTTTCACCTCCTTGATGATATCTATGGTTTATTGACTCAAAACATTCAAAACGTATGTTTCATAGCTCAAATGAACTCAATAGAAAAATAGCATGAATTCAGAGTGAGGCACCCTCCTCTCTCTTTTAAACCTCCCTCTTCTAATTATCTATTAAGTTACTTTATGACTCTTACTAGGGTTATTGTTTTAATTTCTCCTTAAGTCAATAACCTTTTTCCATTTTCATCTGAGTCACTTAAATAAAAATAATATTAAATCACTTAGTGACATCTTTAGCGCCTCCTATCCCTTTTTCCCATTGGACTATAGTCTAGAGGGGTGACTAAACTACTAAGTCCTCCTTGTTCCTTTCAAGGAGAGAGGAACATTACAAAAAACTTATGGTCTCTGTGATTCTCATGGCATCTCGGGTGAGACCTTCTTTAGTCCTTGAAGATTGAATATGTCGACGCCTATGGGGTACTTGTTTGCCAAGCTTATCGAACCCTGGGTTTGAACGCCACATCCAAGCCAACAATTGGTTCTATTAACGGGACCTGAAGGTTTTGTATTACGTGTTGAAGGAAAGTAATGAGGTGGAAACTTTCCAAGAAGGAGATACAAGGTTGGATATCTAAGAAGGATGGCTATCTAAGAAGGAGGACACGTTTGTGTGATGAGAGACAAAGAACCTGCATATCAACCTCGAACGCTGGAAACTAAGGTACCTTTATATAGATTTACATGAAATTTTCCTAATCGATGTTTATTGCATGAGTGGATAAAGAGACATACAAAGATTAACTATGTATGGGGAGCACAAGAATCACTAGTTTGGGACCAAGATATGGTCAATAGGTTGAGATCTGTGGATAATAAGTGGGCAAGAGCTATCGAGTTTTGGTTTGAGTGAGAGAAAGAAGGTTACATCATTGGGTTTATGATTGAGTGCAGTGAATGCTTCAGTAGTGCTGAAAGAAAATTTGCAGCAGACCGTAGAAGGATATTATTGGAAGAAATCCCTTTGTGGATAAATATGTTGTTTTTGAAAAATGGGTTGATGCGCATGGAACTCGACAGGATGACCAAGTAAACCCCCCCTGCGTGGTGGAGGGGGGTGGAAAGAAGTGGGAAGAAAAAAAGAGGAATGAAAGAGTGGATCTAGGAGAAGGGATCTAGAAGAAGATGAGATGAGGTGAGAAGAGAATGGATCCAAAAGAGCATAGGAGAAAAAGAGCCAAGAGATACACAAGAAGAGTTAAGCTAAGGAGAGAGTTGAGCAGAGAAGCAAAGAAAAGAATGCAAGGGGTGAAGAAAGAGTGGTAAATCCAAGATGAAGAAAAAATAAACCACGCCAGAAGGGTGTTCGGAAGAAACATATGTGTCAGAGAGAAGTGTAGAAGAAGAGAGGCCTTTGAAGAGACGCGACCCTACGGGTGATGTATCAAGAGAGGATGCCATAAATAATGTGAGTAGGATCGAAGAAAGCGAAGTCACATCCCCCTGGCTAGTAAGACATGTAGTCACATCAAAGGAAGATGGGGGCACAAAGCAGTATTGCCAATGCAACAAATGATGGTGATGGATCCCTCCAAGAAGGAGTAGAGGCCTTAGCAATTATGAGTAGGCTTGTGTGGCTAGAGATAGGGAGCTCTTTTGGATCCCTCACCGAGGGAGATGAGAGACTATGGAGGAACCCCCTCTTTGAACCACCCCCCTTGCGTATTTTTCATCAAGAAGAAATAACTAAAGAAAGTGTATAGGTGAGAGAAGTAGAATAACATATATTAGAAGAAAGGGAAGAAGCAGATACAAGTGGAGACACTGAAGTCAAAAATACTTCACAAGAAAGAGCACCAGTATCAACAACAACAAGTAGTAGTCGGTCGGGAAGACACAATTATAGATCAAGGATGTTGGCACATGTAGTTTGTATTCCATCCTCACACTTTCCTACAAAAGCATTAGACTCAAGCTTAACTTTGAAAATTTTAGTATATACATTCTTACCCTAGTTTAGCGACTCTAAACTAATACATGAAAAAATGGTGTTTCAAAAATAGTGGAATCTAATTTAATGACAACAACTCACTACATATTTTGATACCACTCCAGGGAAATCCTCATCCATCCCATAGTGAACATATCGATACCACTCTAGGGAAATCCTCATCCATCCCATAGTGAACATATTTTGAAATCATTGCCCTTGCCTAAAGAATATCTTAAAAGTCAAATAATAATTTTTCAAGAGACTTTTATCACAAATACTAAATTCGTCATTTCCCTTACATCATCACAAATATTAAAGTCGTCATTTTCCCTACATAAACATTTGTTTTTGGGTTAGTGGGCTCATATCAATATTGATTGGAGATGGAGAAGAAAGGCAAAATTTGTAGAAAATGAATGTTCATCATTACTGTTAGAATCAATTTTTCCGAACCAATAAAGTATATTGTGTATTATTGATATTTCCATTCTTTTTCTCACCACTTTGACAATTTCTCATGGCTAAAATTTGAGAACACAATGAAATTACAAAATTTGATGTTTTTGCAAGATGTGAATATTTTGAAAATACATGCACTTTGAAAAATGGCAATTTAGCTTCGTCATGAGGAACATGAAACAAGTAAAAAATCTTCTTCGATTGCCTTGGTATAATATTATCCAAGGGTCCTTATCGTACATCCCATTGATTTTTTCATCTTTACAACTTCGCTGGACCCAAATTATTGTGTAATGGAGTCAAAATACTTTCAACTTTGATTGGTTAATTGTTCAATAATTTGTAGTCCAAATCATTATGTAATGGAGTCAAAATACTTTCAACTTTAATGGGTTAATTGTCCAATAACTTGTGAATGGAAATTTTATCAATAAAGTGAGATTTAATGAAAAAGAACTACAACACCTTTGGGGCTTCATATTGAAATGAACTTATATTGAAATGAACTTAGAGACATTATAAATGGTATAAAGTCCACAAAGATAGTAAAAAATAGAGTACTTCAGTCATTTTAGTTTTAAATATTGAATTATTATTTTCTCATTTAATGAGAATTTAAGGAGTAATAATTAGGTATACTTGCGGGCTCATTTTTCCTCCCAGAACTGTGAATGTTTAATGTAGGATGGTATTCGTCCATGTTATGAAAACAACCTTTATCATTCTTCACTAGAAATTTCATTTGTATTAAGTAATGTATTGTTTTTTATATGTTTTGTCTTTTTCATTATGTTAAATAATATCAATTTAGAAGTACATCCCTAATTATATAAGTTGAATTAATATATGGAAGAAGGCTTTTAGTAGTTAAAATCTCATCTCCAACTCTAAGATTCTAAGTATAATTCATTTTATCTCTAATACACAATTGTTTTTGGTCTTGATGACATTGTATTTGTGTAAGTTTTATTCTATGAGTTGTCAGTTAAGTTTCTATACTTAAAATTTGCAGTTTTTTGTTTTTCATTTAACCAATATTTATATTCTAATTATAAACCTAATCATTGTTTTGTTTTTACTACAATATGCATCTAAGGAGGCCACATGTTCTTCACTTAAGAGATTATTTCAGTGCTCAAGGTATTGGGGTTGTAAACCTTTTGGTACCCCTCTAATAACAAGGTTGTGAGATGGTGTCCACACATAACTGATTTTTAAGCAAATTTTAAACTTTGCTTGCTCCCTTGTTACAAACCAAAAGATACACCATTCACTCAGATGAACATTGCAAAGGAAAATATGATATCATCTAGATTAAGATTTAGAGAAAAAGGGGGAAGGTTGTAGAATAATTATGGACACCATATTAATGGTATTACCAATCTTAGTTTGAGTAACCACACCAATTCTTTAGTTTATTCTCATAGCTTAGAAAAGGTTAGTGTTTGACAAGCTCTTGTCCTTGTTTTGTAGTAACTTGTCATTTTGGTATAGGATTTGTAATCTTCTTATTCTTTCTTTCATAGGGTTTTAGTGATTTACTAAAACAACTTATGGTCTTTGGAAAGCCAGTCCACACAACATAGTTTCATAAATCATACTAGCAACATCAATTATGATTAGGCTCTTAGAAATGGTGACAGACCAAAGCCCATCACGAAATAGATTTTAAATTGACTAGCGATGGTGACGACTCTGTAAGGGTCATCACTAAACAAAAATGAAATTTTATCTAAATGGTGATAATCTTTTACAAACCATTTTGTTGATGGCAATGGTGATGATCACTAAAACATTTTGTTGAATGCTAATGGTGACTACCTTTAATGGACTATCACCATTTATACAATAAATGACAATGATTAATGACTCAATTAATTAGTAAATATACTACAAACCATGCTTAGTAGTAGATCTTCTAGTCATTAATTGTCTAATTTGATTTGCTAGTAAATTTAGAATTGTTATAAAGGATCGAGATTATACTCCCATTAGTAGTTTTCCAAAAAAATAGTGTATATACATGTTTTAGTTCTTTTTTAAGTCACAAAAATTTCAAATTGTAATAGTGATTATATGACACATTGTGTTGCTTTTTAAAATGAATTGACCTTGTTAGCGCATCACTATTATTAAGGTGCACCATTAGCAATTCATTGATAAGTAGTTGGTGCATCATCATTAAAGAAACACAAAAAATTATGTTGTATTGGTGTGTCGATAGTGGAGGCGCATTGGTACATCAATTGAAGAGGTGCACCACTTTGTAAGTAAAAGTTAAAAAGAAAAGAAATTCACTTTTTACTTTTCCCACTACATTTGTAACATAGCTAGTCACCTAATTAAGTTGTAATCAACATTATTACATGGAATTCATATGATACTAGAAATATAACAATGGAATTAACATTATCCATGGCAAATTCATCAATTACTCATGAACGCATTCAACCATTTTAGCACATAAACCATCATTTCTAATTTTATATGGAAACAATAACAACTAGTACATATGAAAAATACAACATATTGTGTATTCCATACTTTTCCATACAAACACTTACATTTCCTTGATTCTAATCTCTTCTCATATACACATAAGGCCAATTACAAAACATTGACATGGATCAAAATTAATTTACAAAACAGAGACATACATATGCCCTTTTCTTTACAAATATGGCTATAATAACCTCAAATCTACATACAAATATGTACCAGATAGCCTAGAATTCCCTCTTGAGACAATGCTAACTTCCAACCATTTATCTTTAGGAAATAAGCACATAATTCTCATATACATCAACAACAATAACATTTAACAACAACACATTGATAATAGATACTATAATGCTTATATGTTTTAGGTTGCACTTGGGGAAACAACTCCATGGGAGTGTTTTTTCTCTCAACCATAAGCACCAACTTGAGTAGATTCCACCCCCATGCTAGAAAATGAAACAACACGGGTGAATTTATTGGATATGGATCTGATTTCCTCACTTAACCCCTTATCTAAACATCTCAGCCAAGGAAATGACATTTCAACCCATTTATTTTACAATGACCATCCCATTTTCTAGCGTTTCTTTCCCTTTCATCGTTGCTCAACACAAGGAATGGGATCCCCTTCATTGCTAAACAATCCCTTCAACTATCCCACTTACCTCCATTGCTACAACACATACTGGCCAGAAAATCTCAATTGTTGGAAACCAGGGAATATCAACTGTGACATTTACCCATAACTCCGCCATGGCCTCTATATCCATTCATGGAAAAAAAAACTATTGCAACAACATGTCTTTCATGGCAGCATGCATACTCTAGAACCAACATTCTAATATACACAACATAACTCCACAACAAGAGAAAGAATGAAATATTTTTCCGAAAGGTGGAATGAATCCCTTCCCAAGGTTTCCATGACCATAAGACTTGCATGGAGACCATGTGCCCCCCATAAAGTTTGGAAAAATAATACTTAAAAGAACATAAGACAAAGGACATGAATACTTGGTTTAATAACACTTGGATGTAATAAAATAATATTTATTTGATCACTCCTATTTCCCCTCTTGTTGGTTCATTGCTCCCATAAAGCTCCTAGTGAGATATAACCACAAGTGAACATTTTATTATATGTTATTGTTATATTAAATATTAACTTCAATAAAAACCAAATGGATAACTTATCACATACTTGCTATACACTTACACAATATGCTCATAGAAGATATTACAACATTTCACAATTTATGCTTCAATCTCTTATCACATACTTGCTATACACTTACACAATATGCTCATAGAAGATATTACAACATTTCACAATTTATGCTTCAATCTTCCATTGTAGTATAAATGCACTTCTTTATGAATTAATATCTTGAAATTATTAAAAACAAACCTTTTTGTGAAGAAAGTGTCTTGCCTTTCTCTTTGATCATATCAAATTTAGCAATGTGTCATGGGAAAAGTGATATCTAACTTTTATTATTAGTGTTCAATGTTGATTCTTCTACCTCTAGTAGATAGCTCTATGCCTCGAAATATGTTAGCAACACCCTTAAACATCTCTTTATTCACCATTTTTAGTTTGGGAAGGAACAACCCCTAGTTTTTCTAACTCATTTGGCAATGATATAACAACAATAGTTGAACCCTTTGCATATGGGAAACAACGCGTTCCTACCACAACCTCCTGAAAAACCATTGTTGGAAAAACAAGGCAAACACCTACTGTCAAAAGTATCAATAGATGAACAAGTTTGCATCCATAGTCATCTAACAAATCATAAAACATCACATCAAGATATCCACTTCTAAAAGAAAAATGCCTTACAATATAATAAAAAAGCTTTTATACATAAATCAACTAAAAAATTTAATAATATCGCATCTTTATGGAAATTTTATTTCTAATAACTTTAATTATCATATAAAAATATTATAATTTTTTATTAACTAATATATATCAAAATTGTATAATAAATTTTACAAACAAGCCATACTTATATTATAAGTAGTTCTAGAAGCAAATTAGTTTTCAACCTATAATATTGTTATAATTTAAAGGCAAAAAAAACATTCATCATAATATAATTTAATTATTGAAATTTATTTTAAGTAAAAGAAAAAAGTAATATTGAACAATATTAATTGAAATTCCTTAACTCATTTTGTTCACTGAAAAATTGTACCATGTGTGATTATGCATTTAATTTTGATTTATATATTTATTTAATCATTTTTAAATTTAAAACTTTATGTAAACCAAAATGTGATGATGTATGTGATATAGATTTTTTAAATTACACTTTTCCTATGTTCGATAATATCAAAGTTTTTCTCTAAGCAGTGTTTCGAAGCTTTGGACTCGCCTTGTATGCTGTAGTTTTTCTCCTCCTCTCAGGACATTTTGCTTCGACTTAGTCAGTCGTGGAGTGTTGTTTTTGTTTTGTTCTTTTCGGGGCTGGTACTTTTCCTTCTTCGGCTTCTGAGTCGAGGTAGTTGGGCAGTTACTGGTCTACCCATGGATGTTTTGTTGGTTTGTACATTGATGGAGGGCCCTTTCTTATCATCTCTAGGAGTCCTAGGGGCTTAGTTTCTCATTGGGAGTAGGACTCCCCCTGACATCTTTTGTTCTTTTTTAGGATTAAAGAACTCTGCAGGAGCTTTGTTTCATCCTGGTGTAGTTATTATGGACGTGGCTGTGAAAACTGACCTAATACAAGACGTCATGAACCTTATGAACCCTTTGGATGAGGCAGAATGGAACATAGATGAACTTTTCAGAAAGGCTAACTTGGCTGGCAGGATTCTCGGAACCTCATCATGTACATTTCGACCATTATCTTCCCTAGGGGACCTTATTGATTCCACACACCACTCATTGAAGGGTATTATTTCGACTCGGTCTCCCCTTACCATCTCACCTGGAGCCCCCCTTCTACTACTATTACTCATCCTCCCACGTATTCTACTACTATTACTCATCCTCCCCTGTGTACCTCGATGATGGATTCACAGAAAAGAAAAGGGGTAAATGGTTAGAGCCTGGATGGGCAGATAAAGAACCCCTCACAGCCTCTCCCTCCTGTTGGGGTTTGGAAACGAGCATGGAAGCCAAACAAAAGAGTTCGAAGGATGGCCTTAGGAGCGGATGTGGGTCTAGAAGAGACCTGCAGACTAGCTTTGTGCGATATGGTAGGGAGACTTTCCTACTCGTCTTTAGTAGATACTCATGTCACTGATTGGGTACA
This sequence comes from Picea sitchensis, assembly GCA_010110895.2. NCBI lineage: Eukaryota > Viridiplantae > Streptophyta > Pinopsida > Pinales > Pinaceae > Picea > Picea sitchensis. Next base: position 58,691 of record SNQJ01S0016746.1, read on the forward strand.
TAAAACTTGGACTCCTCTCCTCGGATATGTCCTCAAGATTCTCAATCTCACGAAAGGGTGGTGGGGTTTCATTTGCAAGTCCTTGAAGGATGTCAACTTACTCTTGGACAGTTTCTGGGTGCTGGGAGGTAGCACACTCATGTTGAAAAGGTGGAGGGTGGCTTTTGACCCTGCTACTGAACATTTTCAAAACAGGCACTTGTGGGTTCTACTGCCAAGACTTCCATTATACCTCTGGAATGAGGGAGCTCTCAAGGATATAGGGAATTCTCTAGGCATATTTATTGATCTGGACACCACGACCCTATATTCATCAATCAGGAAAGTGGGTAGGATTTAGGTAGAAATAGACATTCATGAAGGGATTACAGAACTTTTGGATATAGAGTGGAGAGGCCGACACATCAAACAATGCCTTGACTATCAAGGCATCCCCTTCAAATGCAATGGGTGTCATTGTACTGGTCATCTTTGGAGAGACTGCTATGGAAAAGTGGCTAAGGAGAAGTCAGAAGATACCCTTCTATAGGATGACTCCCCAACATATATGGATGAAGAGGTATCCATGGGGGTCGCAACATACCATTCTGCAGCTGAGGTAGAGGCCTCTTTGGAGCCGGCAAACTCACTGTCAGGTAAGTTAAAAATGTTTTGTCCCACACTCTTTTCTTCTTTATCCTTCCAAGAAAAGGAAGCGATAGAAAAATATGGGTGGCTAATGTGTTCTATCTCGGGCACTAAAAGGGATTTTGAAGGGTTTCAGGGCTATGCAGAGCCTGAAAAGGATTTGGTGCCTTACTCCAATGATAGAAGAAGGTCTCCAAGAATGGACAATGATCTATTCATTGATAGTCAGGCAACCACTACCATTAGTCTCCCTCTAGGGGTGCATTTGAGCACAATTTCTCAAGTGGAAGAGGCAAGGCCTCCGAACTTGACCCCCTCCCATCCAATCTGGTTCTAAGTGCATCTTTGGTGGAGTCGGGTCTTAGGGAACTTGAGGAGGACAAAAAATCCCTCAACACATTTATGGAATCATTGATTCCTTTTCTTAAGGATAATGAAGAAGTTGTTAAACTACCCACCTTTGTAGGGAGAAAGTACTTGGACCAGGCAGAGTCTTCTGAGGCGAGTAGTGATAAGAACAAACATGTGAGACAAGGGTTAGATTTCTCTTGGTCGAGGGGTTTAGCTACTAAGATCTCTCCCATAAAAACGAGAAGTTGCCAGAATAATTTAACACTTAACTCAGTAAAGACTACAGAGTATGCACCTTCCTCTAGTGACATTAGGCCTCTTAGAGCAATGAAGGCCTTGGCGAGGTCCAAGTAATGCTTTTACTCTCCTTAAATGTTCGAGGAATTGGAGGCACCCTAAAAGTTTCTTCCATTCGACACCTTTTAGATCAAACCCACCCTGAGATTATTTTTTTCCAAGAAACACTAGCTTCATCCTAGAAAGCGAGAGACTTCTTACTCTTGTTCTGAGCGGAGTGGGCCATTTTCTCTGTAAATTCTGTCGAAACTTCGAGTGGGCTTTTAGCTGCTTGGGACCCAATGCTTTTTGAACTAGCCCCATATCTAACGGTGGGGGGCATTTTACTTACATGTAGGAGCCTCATTAACCATAAGGAGCTAGCATTTATCAATATTTACGAACCTTGTACAAATAGGAAGGCTTTTTGGCATTCAGTGGAAGGCAACAACATACTGTATATAAAAAAATTAATAGTGGCTAGTGATCTAAACCTCATACTATCACCGGAGGAAAACTGCGGTGGTTGTGTGGCTGGTGAAGTTGATGACTACTATACTGATCTTTTTACCTCTAGAAACCTTATTGATATCAAGTTGTCTAAAGTGGTTCCCACCTGGAGGAATGGTCGCCTTGGGCAGGCCACCGTATTTCGGAGATTAGAAAGGCTTTTAGTGGAGGAAGACCTTATTCTCGATGTGAGCTTTTACCGGTCTTGGGTCGAACTACCCTTTATATCGAACCACACACCATTTCTCCTGCAGTTGGAGGCTTCGCCAATTTATAAAAATTACCCTTTCAAATTTAATGGTCAATGGCTCGATGAGAAGGAGTTTACAAGTATAGTGATTAAAGTTTGGCGAGATCCGGTTTATCTTTCTGAAAGAGACAAACAAAAGAGGCTGATTTGGAAGCTATGGGAACTTAAAAGACTTACAAAATTATGGATTAAGGAACTAAAGAACAAAAATATTACAAAACTGACTGAGGTTGAAGCTGAGATTAAAGAGTACTTAAAAATAGTGTCCAAAGACCACTGTAATGAAGAAGTCGAGGCAAGCTTGAGGAGCCTAGAGTATGAAATAATAAAGTTACTAAGGAAAGAGGAAGCAACTTGGAGATTACGAAGTAGGGCACTATGGCTAGCCGATGGAGACAAGAACACCAGATACTTTCACAAACTAGCAAGCTACAAAAGAATTAAAAATCATATTTGGGGAATCCAAAGCGAGGCAGGTGACCTGATCACGGATAAGGAATCCATTAAAAAAGAAGCAGTGCGTTATTTTAAACATTTATATAGGGAGAAGAATATAAAGGACTTAGCCGATAAATACAAGGTGTTGAGCACTTTCCCTTGATGGTCAATGAAGAGGACTCGAGAACACTTTACAGGCTAGGTACATTGGAGGAATTGAAAGTTGTACTTGCTCATTGTAAAAAAATAAAAAAGCCCGAGCCCGGATGGGTGGACAACGAATTTTTTTTTGCATTTCTTTGAACTAGTGGGAGAAGATCTCTTAGCTATGGTGGAAGAGTCACGTACTCTAGGCACTGTCATGGCTGGGATAAACTCTACTTTTTTTACATTGATTTCGAAGGTTAATAATCCAAAAACCTTTGATGACTTCCGCCCAATTTCTCTGTGCAATCTATGCTACAAGTTTATCTCAAAGGTTATTGCCAACCAGATTAAACCTTTCCTGGCCAAGTCATTCTCTTTTGAACAGATGGGCTTTCTGAAAGGTAGGCACATCCAAGATGCAATTGGAACAACTCATGAAAGCCTACATAGTATAAATAAGAAGAAGCTAAAATCCCTCGTCCTCAAGCTAGATTTAAGGAAAGAATACGATTGCATTGACTGGGATTTCCTTATATTTATTTTGCATAAAATTGATTTTGGGATACACATGACCAATTGGATCTTCTCTTGCATCAACTCCTCGTCCTTTGTAGTCTTACTGAACGGGGAAGCCACTGATTTTTTCAGAAGTGGGAGGGGGGTTAGGCAGGGATGCCCTCTTTCACCCCTCCTCTTCATATTAGCTATGGAGGGACTTAGCTTATTATTGAAGAACAGTATGGCGATTGGAGATATATCAGGGATAAAGGTTGCTAGATTGACAAAAATCCCACATCTACTTTTTGTTGACGATGTCCTCATTATGTCCAAAGCAAGCATCCTAGAATGGTGAGAGATCAACAAGATGATTAGTCTCTTTTGTAGAGCTTCCAGCCTTGAGGTGAACCTTACAAAGTCTACTGTCCATTTTATGGGACTCTCAGAGTCAGAGTTGAGACAATACAAGTCCTTCCTCCCCTATTCTTTCAACGACCTCTCTATTGGTTTCCGGTACTTGGGGTATTCTTTGAAGATTGGAACACAATGCGCAACAGACTGGAGTTGGCTCATTAAAAAAGTTACAAATAAAATTGACCTTTGGTGCAACAGGTGGATCTCATTGGGTGGGAGATACATCTTGGTAAAATCAGTACTGGAAGGCCAAACAATATTCTGGATGTCTATGTAAGCTTTACCTCAGTCGGTTTTAACTAAAGTTAGGAAGTTGATGTTCTCATTCTTATGGAATGGACAGCAAAACAAGAAAAAATACCACCTCTGTCATTGGGAGATTCCGTCTAAACCCAAGAAGAATGGGGGTTGGGGGATTCAGAACCTCAGGCATTTCAATTTAGCATTGAATACAGCCACTCTTTGGCAAGTGTTAACACAGGAGAGTCTATGGCACCTGGTGATTAGGGACAAGTACCTTCAGAATTCCTCCCTCATCGATTGGATCAAAAGACCGAGTCACCATAGCAGTTCAACTTCTAGAATTTGGATAAGACTTCTACGATCGCTGTCGTTCATCATTCACTGCCTTACTTGGTATCCAAGAGATGGACACTTGATCAAAATTGGGTGTGATAGAATACTCTGGGTATTCACTCATTACTCAACACTAAACTTACTGTGGTGCTTAGGAAAAGACAGATTTCAACACTTGATCATGTAAAGTTAGCGTGGGAATCTTTTTCCTCTGCAGAGAATTGGAGGACGAGTGACGAATTGGGGCTAGTAGGAGAACTTGCAGCTGAGTGGACTTTATTCATCAGAAATCTGCGTGGAGTGGGTATCAGACTCATGGATAATAAAATGGATGAGCTCAAATGGATGGGAGGAGACTGCTCTGGGGAAATAACAGTTGAAAATTGCTACAATGCTATCATTAACACTCAGAACTTACCGATTTGGAGCGGCTGGAAAATAAGTTTATGGAAGTGGTGTGATCAGTTGAAAATAACTATGTTTTTTTGGTTGGCATTGGAAAATAGGATAATAACCTGGGATTTGTTGTTGAAGAAAGGATGGATAGGGCCCGAAATTTGCTTCCTTTGTAGAGAAAGTACAGAGGATATCCCTCACCTTCTCATTCACTGCACATTTACAAAGAATGTTTGGGCAATCATAACATAAATACAAAATTCTGATTACGTGTGGAATGGACATAACATTGATGAATGCTTGGTGATGTGACTCTTGAAAAAGGAAAGGTCCAATTCACTCCCTCTAAACATGAGTTGGTATGTGTGGAAGGAATGGAATCAAGTAATGTTTGAAGGGAAGGTGCCTTCGACAATTACAGTTGCAAGGAAAACCATTGGAGCGCTCAGGAAAAAACAAAGAGAAATTGAGTCAATAATATTAAGAAATAAAACTTTCTTAAGAATCCCTGGTTACATTGTGGCTTTTTTTGATGGGGCAACGTCGACAATGGGTTCTCTATGTGGGGCAGGAGGTACACTGAGGTGCTCTAATTATATATACTATCGCTGGTTTATCAATTGTGGCGAAGGGACTAATACCAAAGATGAATTAATGGGGGCATGGGCCACACTTATGATTTCAAGGCACCTAAACATTCAACAACTTCAGATGTTGGGGGATTCCAAAGTGATCATTGATTGGCTCAAGTCAACTGGCAGGATCCAAGCTACTAGTATTGAAGGGCGGAAGACCAGAATTCAAGAATTGAAGGCAACCTTCCAAAATATTAGCTTCCATCATATTTACAAGAATTCCAATAAGGAGGCGGACAAATTATCTAAGTGGGTGCTTTTTTCTCCGAAAAGAAGACTTATTTTCTTCACTTGGGATGGGAAAAATGAGGGACCTTTTCACCATTTGGACCTCTTCTAAGCTTTTGCTCCTTTCTGGTTTATGAGTTACTAACCCTAATGGGGAAAGTACCGATCCATTGATATGTTATGTAAAGAACTTTAGACAAATTCCATGTTTTTGCTTGAAGCAAGCAAGGTAGGGTGATTAGGAAAGTTGGGAGGACATGTTATTGACCGACGGTTTTGTTATGTGGTTTTCTATGCCAGTAGATCGAGCTTAGTGACACTTTGTGCATGTAAAAAGAAAATTATTTAATATAATTTTTGAACGATTTTTCTTCGGAAAAAAAAGTGGTTAAATTTACAAAATCGACAACATTGGTTTGTGTTAGGATTTGACTCATTGTTGGGCCCCAACAACTCCCCCTAATTTTTTACAAAATTTAAAGGGCCCCCATTAGAATCTTGATAATTATGATGAGCTACAGAAGCAACATTTTCAAATAGTTCCATACCTTGGCTTGCTTTGAGACAAACTTATGACATTCACTATAGTATGAGACATTCATTACAAGAGTATATGTCAAAATTT
>SNQJ01S0016746.1:80103-107045 GCA_010110895.2 Picea sitchensis
ATCAAGGTTAAGTGGTTCATCATCATAAAAATCCAGATCACTTGCGAGCAAGTGTCCTCAAAGAATAGGTTTTGTCAGTGCGCCAGAGCGGGATGTTACAGTTTATCTTTGGCCAAAATCATTTTCTGAAAAGTTTTCTTTTGTTGTTTTGATTTTGTGTACTTCTGATTTTGAATCTCATTAATAAAATTTGATTTGGTTTGTTGTTTATTTTTTGTTTTCTTTGATTTCTTTGAATGAATTTTCTTGTTATTTGTCTTTTTGAATCAATATATTTTTTATCAAAGAGCCGAAGGAAGTATTTATTTTAAGACTTGTGTTTTTCAAGCAAATTGAAATAGTTCAAGGAGGTCTTGATATTAAGATATAGCTCAGACAATTGATTTTTAAGTCAATTGTCACTTTCATTTTGTCCTCAAATTGTCTTTGCCAGAGTATTACACTAGAGATATGGTTTAAATATTTGAGAATTACAATGATATTTAAACTTTTTACGCCGTCCATATTCTTAAGGAATCACTTTTAAGTTCTTCCCCATTCTCTAGGTGATTTCTTAAAGGAAATCTAAAATCTCTAAACCATGATAAAACTTCCAATTTTGAAAGCAAATAAATAACATGGTTAACTATTCACCTGTATTGCAATTAACCTCCAGTATCACCCCGCTCTCTTTGTCATCAAGAAATCTATAATTTTATTATTATTTAAAAGTGGCATGAGAGGGTTGGAATCACTTAAGTGTGGGAAGTGTGTGTAAACCCGTCGGGGTACTGAAGAGGCTCGCTGGCAGCTGGTAAATGCACACATGATACCAAGACAACTTTGTCGGGGTATTGAACAGGCCTGCTGGCAACGAAGTAATGTCGGGTCGATAGGTAGTAGGCATATGTTTTTAAATTAACTTTTATGGAAGTATACATCAGGTGGATACAACTATTAGATGGGTTTAAAGCATTTGAGTTGGTTAAATGACATCCCTGTCGAGGCTATGGACGCCTGTTGGCAGCAGTGGCTCTGTCAACGGTATTGAAGTTCTTTTATAAACATCGTGACTCTTTTTTTAAGACATTATTCCAGGTTATAATCCCCTGCAAAGAAAATTCTATTGTCTGGTTATAACATTGAGCTTATCCTAATACTATATGGTCTCAGAGTTAATTTATTTCAGGGAGCTTAAATCCTGTTATAAGTCTTATTATTTTCTTTCTGAGATGAAATCTTACTAGATCAGAGATAGCTACTTCACCCAATAAGTCTCCATTTGTTGGGCCCCAACAACTCCCCCTAAATTTTTACAAAATTTAAAGGCCCCCAATTAGAATCTTGATAATTATGATGAGCTACAGAAGCAACATTTTCAAATAGTTCCATACCTTTGATTTCTTTGAAACAAACTTAATACATTCACTATATTATGAGACATTCATTACATTCACCATGAATCTTTCAGGCATGGCTTCACCACCTCCGTCAGCTGCACCATCCCCCAATGGAATTTCGATTCTATCACCAATTTGGTTTGGGTATTTGGATGACTTCAGATCCTTGTCAAATTATTTAATAGAGGCAAGTTATATAACTCATAAATTTAATCAGTCATGCTTGCATACCATATATAAAATTCTATTAAGAATACCATTCGAGTTTTTTTCATGAGTTTTTTTCAACAAACCATGAATTTTTCCATTATATGCTTATACCTAGTCATTTCATGGACATTTTATCAAATGTATTATCTAGAATTACACTTTCCCAAAAATTTCACATAGCTAAATTTGAAACTTAGGAATTAATTTATTTACTTATCAATAACTTGCCCAAATACTCTAACAATAATCCAATATTCCAATCTGGTAATTAGAGTCTTTAATCCCACATTTACATGTTTCAAAAATTGTTTTCCCTGATTATTCTTGTTGGCACCTAAGGTTTTGTAGAGATTGTATGTGCGTCATAAGTAAACATTGTGTGTGCACCTAAGAAGATGCATCACGTGATGCCAAGATCAATGCCTATGTCAGTTAAGGATCTATTACTCGCACCAACCCAGTTTTGTACTGCACACAAGGAATCAAAGAGACCGCATGCAGGCCAGATCCTAGAAGGTCTTCAATGATTGTAATTGTTTTTGTAACACCCCAAATGATCATGGTTGAGGTTGTGGGTGAGCTATTAAGGTTGTTATGATTTCCACGCTCCATGGGAGATATGGGGGATGCATTCAGATATGTAAGGGTTGGGTTTTTGTTCACTAGGGGGGATTTATTCAGTAGAGTATTGTATGTGTGTTGTAGCAAAGATAGAGCCACAGTTCGACTTTTTGATAATTCCTATGTTCAAATATATTATGTGTGTGAATAGGAGAGAGGAAGGAGATCTGAGTGAATGACTCATCTATGTTTTGCTACAAATGCATATTGAACAGGCTTCATGCTATGTGTATGGAAATGTATTTGAATGCCTTGAGCTTAATGAATAAAGTCCAAAGCACATTTATCTTTTCATTTGATGAGTCATGGTTTGAATGTATGTCTATTGTATATTACTTTGTGCAATATCTTGTAGTAGTTATGAATTAATACATGGTTGGATGACAAAGGTTTCATGTATTTCCTATTCCTTCACACCTTATGCAAAACCTATGGTCTTTGTGATTCTCATGGCGTCTCAGGTGAGACCTTCTTCAATCCTTGAAGATTGAATATGTCGAGGCCTATGGGGTACTTGTTGGTCAAGCTTATCGAACCCTAGGTCTAAACCATACACCCAAGTCAACAATTCTCATGAAGGAATTTTTTCAAACATTTCATATACAACTATAAATTCTTCCTATACACTAGTGTTGTAACTAGTATCTCTGATACCATTTCTACACCCAAGCCAACAATTCTCATGTAGGAATTTTTTCAAACACTTCATATACAACTGTAATTTCTTCCTATACACTAGTGATGTAACTAGTAGCTCTGATACCATTTCTACACCCAAGCCAACAATTCTCATGAAGGAATTTTTCCAAACACTTCATATACAACTATAATTTATTCATATACACTAGTGTTGTAACCAGTAGCTCTGATACCATTTTGTAACATAACCAATCACCTAATTAAGTTGTAATTAATATTATTACATGGAATTCATAGGGAACTAAAAATATAGCAATAGCATTAGCATTACCCATAAAAAAATCATCAATTACCCATGAATGCATTCATCCATTTTAGCACATAAACCATCATTTTTTTTTTATCTTATATGGGATAATAATAGCGGGTAAATTTGAAAAGCACAACAATCTGCATATTCCATACAAACAATCGCATTTCCTTGATGTTTCTTATATCTTATCAGATACCCACAAGGCCAATCAAAAGCATACTGACATGGATGTTTCTAATATATTCTCATATTCTCATGGCATCTTAGGTGATACCTTCTTCAGTCCTTGAAGATTGAATATGCTAACACCTATGGGGTACTTGTTGGTCAATCTTATCAAACCCTGGGTTTGAACCCTACACCCAAGCTAACAATTGGTTCCGTTGATGGGACATGAAGGTTTTGTATTACATGTTGAAGGAAAGAAATGAGGTGGAAGCCTTACAAGAAGGAGATATGAAACCGAATCTTTACAAAGGAGGACAACTTCGCGCGATGAGAGACCAAGAACCTCAGATCAACCTCGAACACTGGAAACAAAGGTACATCTATACAGATTTACATTAATTTTTCTTAGTCGGTGTTTATTGCATGAGTGGATAAAGAAACATACAATGCTTAACTCTATATGGGTAGCTCAAGAATCATTGGTTTGGGACCAAGATGTGGTCAATAGGCTAATATTTGTGAATAATAAACGAGCCAGAGATGTTGAGTTATGGTTTGAGTGAGTGAAAGAAGGTTACATCGTTGAGTTTTTGATTGAGTGCATCGAATCCTTTAGCAGTGCTGAAAGAAAATTTGCAGTCATCCCTAGAAGGACATTATTGGAAGAAATCCCTCTATGGATAAAGATGTTTTTCATGGAAAAGGAGTTGATGCACATGGATCTCGATAGGATGGTCGAGTAAACCCCCCCGCATTGAGGGGGGGGGGGGGGTTGAAACAAGGGAGAAGAAAAAAATATTAATGAAAGAGTGGATCCGGCAAAAGGGATCTAGAAGAAGATGAGATGAGGTGAGAATATAATGGATCCAAAAGAGAAGAGGAGAAAAAGAACCAAAAGATACGCAAGAAGATTTAAGCTAAGGAGGTGATTTGAGAAGAGAAGTAAATAAAATAAATCAAGGGGTGATGAATGAGTGGTAATATCCAAGATGAAGAGAAAATAAACCATGCCAGAAGGGTATGGAGAAGAAATATATGTGCCAGAGGGAAGTGCATGAGAAGAGAGGCATTTGAAGAGACATGGCTCTATGGATGATGTATCAAGAGAGGATACCAGAAATAGTGGGAGTAGGATAGAAGAAAATGAAGTCACATCCCTTTGTCTAGTAAGACATGTCATCACATCAAAGGAAGATGGGGCATAGAGTAGTAGCACTGACACAATAGATGATGGCGATAGATCCCTCCAAGAAGGAGAAAAGGCCTTAGAAATTATGAGCAGAGTTGCATGGATAGAGATAGGGAGATATTTTGAATCCCTCACCAAGGGAGATGGGAGACTATGGAGGAACCCCCTCTTTGAACCAACCCCCTTGCGTATTTTTCATCAAGAAGAAATAACTGAAGAAAGTGTAGAGGTGAGAGAAGTAGAAGAAGAGAGATTAGAAGAAAGGGAAGAAGAATATACAAGTGGAGAATCTTAAGTCAACAATACTTCGCAAGAAAGAGCATCAATATCAATAACAACAAGTAGTATTCGGTTAGGAATACACAACTCTAGATCAAGTATGGCGAACCAAGATTCAAACCTTAGGATTCCCACATTTCATGGGATGGGAAGATATGATGCAAAACAACATTGGTTCACGTGTGAAGCTATATGGTCTATGAAGAGAGTCACATATGAGGCATTCAATATTGTGCAACCAAATACCACATTCAAAGATAGATCTATGACATGGTACATGAAGTATAAGACTACCACATCGGTGGGAAAAGAAAGGTCCTCGACGAAGATAAAGAGAGACCTACTTAGGGAATTTTAGAATCTTAGGTCGAAATCCCAGTGTATAACTGAGATCAAAGAGATCAAGTAGCAAGCTGGAGAAACTATGTGGGATTATGACCAATGGTTCAAGATGTTTTTGGACAGACTGAAATTTTAGATCCAATATGTCCAACATAGAGAATGGTTTATTGCAAGACTCCTACCCCACATTCGAGTCTCCCTCACATAGCTAAAATTGATGGCCCAGACAAAGGCCATGGAAATTACAATATGCTTAGAGTCTATGTCGGGAGGTGGTGAGATTTTGACAAGGCTTGCACAAGTACAATCTCAACTCTCAAACCTCATAATGAAACTAAAAGATATGGCTAAGGCTAAGGTGATCCAAAAAAAATGTTTGGTGTAACCTGTGTCACGCAGAAGGTCATCATAGAAATGAGTGTCTTGTGTTGGGAAGTTATACGACGACAAGTACGCAGAACCCATTTTCGACTGGACCACAGACCGAGTGGTGTGAGATTTGAAAACAATGGAGTTATATACCTCCCCGTTTCCCAACATTACAAAAGTATCATAAGACTATGCACACTCCATTTTGTAAGTTTTACAAATCCATGGGACATGATGTGAACTATTGTCGCTCATTGTAGTTGATGTAAGAGCACACTGTAGATTCTTTCTGGGTCCAAGAAGAATAGAAGGGTGTAGACTGCATAGGCTTTGACTGGGGAGAATTTGACAGAGGAGGCTACTAAGGAGGCCAACGAGGAGGATATGGAAGAGGAAGAGGAAGATGATACGGTGGTGGTGGAGGTAGACCAGCTACATGTTTTAACTATGGAGAAATAGGACACTTGCCACAATTTTGTACCAAGCCACACACACTTTGTGGATATTTCCATAGCACAGACCATGTCGCAAAGGATTTCCTAAATCTATTTTCCAAGCGAGAAGAGAAGAAGGGACATTTCAATATGGTGACTATTGAGCCGCGTGAAGTTTGGGAGTTGAAAGAAGAAGTGGACATATGGGAGATGATGCAGAACAAGGAGAAATTTCAGATTAGAACGTAAAAGGAAAGATAAAAAAATCAGTGTAAGCACCTACTAAGTCTGACGTTGTGTAGTAAAAACAATTTGTGTGCGATGCAGAGAGAGACCTAGAAGAGTATAACGCATGGAAGGAATTGAAGCACATAGTGCAGAGGGTATTGGAAGAAACTTGTGCATGCGAAGAATTGAAACACATGGCACAAAGGGATCCGGAAGAGACACCATGCAAAAAGTTTTCTATGCAAATCATAAGCCAATGATGAAACTAAAACGACCCAGAGACACCATTGACAACCTAGAGACACCATGCATAAAGTTTTCTATGCATATCATAAGCTGATGGTGAAACTAAAACAACCTGCTTATTGTTCGAAGATCGACAATGACAATATGCAAGAAGAAGACCCTGGGGGATACAGATCAACAAGACCAAGGGTGAGCATGCGGTTCAAGGAAAGACCTATAGTAGCACTAAACCAGACTATGGGAGCCCATTAAAAAAAAAGAAACATAGTATAGGCATGGAAGAAGCGTCGAAGATGGCCATAATTGTATATTACTGGGACCAGGAAATAGTAACACAAGGGGTAGACTTGTTAAAAGATTATGAAGACTTCTTTCCTAGGATATTTTCAGAGATGAAGGGAATTGTGGGATCTCTTGGTGAAATGAAGGTTCAGTTAAAGCCAAATTCTAAGCGAGTAAAGAGGAGACCATGTCGACTGAACTCAAAGTACAAAGAGAAAGTGCACAAAGAATTGGATCGAATGTTGGAGGTAGGGATCATTGTCCTAGTGGAGGAGTCATATTGGACTATCTGGATGGTGGTGCAACCAAAGAATATGGGAGACCTAATGATCCAAAAAGGAACCAGAGAAGGCTAAGAACAAATTAGAACTCGCAGAGGCAACTTAGGATGCTCAGAATGGCTTCAACAAACAGAGAAAGGGTGAAAATTCAAAGTTCCCAAAACTTATTTAAAATGGCATGATCGCGAAGAGAGCTTCACAAGATTTCTAACGGGGAAAATGGCTCTTCAAACGGAGTTACGGATCAAAACTTATAAGCGGTCAAAGTTTAGGTCAAACTTGGTTAAAAAGTCAAAAGGTCAAGGTGACATGTGTCACCACTGCAAGGGTGACACGTGGAACATCCGTACATATAACGTGGTAGAGTGATGAGTTGGCATCGGATGATGTGGCAAGGTCATACAGGTTTGATGGAAGACACGTGGGCGAATTAGGTTGTGACAAGTGTCATTTTCGGGGGGAAATTTTATGGTGCCACATGGCCCTGTCATGGGCTACCATGTGGCACCCCTCTAGTGGTTGGCATGTGACAAAAATTTATATGACTCCACAAGAGTCAAACTCGTAACCTCCTATCCCAAAGGACTTACAACCTCCGCGCTAGCCAATATACCATTACATAATCCTTGTTTGTAATATGGCGCACATTTTATTTGTGTTTAGTAATGTTTCATATGGACGGAGGAAAAGGGCTAGGCCCTCGATCCAACCCTCGGTTCTATGCCAATCCATGCGACCATGTCCACTACCAACGGTCAAATGTAACCGCCCAAGATTTTAGTGGCATATTCCGCCAGTTAAGACCGTCTGCCATATTTGGTAGCCGCTCCGCTATATTTAGAGCGCATGCCAAATTTGTTACAACCATATGTTAAAAAGGGGAGGCCTGTGGGATTCGACCCCGGGACCTCCACCAACTAAGCCTTAAATTAGCCTCCGCTAACCACTCCACCAACTAATTCATTTATGCATAATCGCCCAAAATTTGGTATAAAAAGGGGTTTTCTGCCAGTGTACGAGACATAGGAGAACCAAGCGTTCTCGTACAGATTTTGGTTCAGTTTTTTAGACAGGGGCATCCATTTAGATATTTTATCAATCATTTATTGCAGAGGCAAGGCACGAAAGCCGAGGCAGGGGTGTCTCTTGGGCCTTAAAGTGTCATACTCAAATCAAGGCGTGGAGACAGTCATTTTTAGGTAATTCGACGCCATGAATACAGTGGTGATTTTATTTTTGTGATTTGAGCAAAGATTTTGTAGCTTAACTACAAAATGAGGTATACTGATGTATTTTGCCCAATTCTTTTGTGGAGTTAATAAAAAGACCTACCCATTTGAGAACAGGACCCGGAGACGTAGTCCACCAGGGACGAAATCCGTTATCAAGTTTTTGTGTTCATATTGCATGCTTATGTCTCTTTCCTTTTGAGTTTTTCCTTCTTTATGTTGTACTTTAGTTTATGCTCATTTAATACAATTCTTTAATCAGTCACCTGATGAAAAGATCCTGGATCATGTTAGTATCAGGGCAATCGTATTTGACTTGAATTGTTGAGTATGAATGCTTACTAGGGACAAGCATAAGAAGGGTGAAGGAAATCTTAATACATTCAATCCCGAAGTTGGTCGTGCATCCCGAAGGAAGAAGATGGTAGAAGAGAACAAGTGTGATGAACATGAGAAAAACTTTCACATGGTCTTTTATCGCATGCCAAAAATGGTCGAACGAATGTATAGAGATTACGAGAAGAGGATGAAGAAGAAAGTGAATAAAAATTAAGCACATGTAGATGATGATGCTTCAGTAAACCAAGGGGCTGGAGGAGACCCTCCTGAGCCTCTATCTTCACCTTCAAGTTCTAGTTCTTTTTCCTCTGAGCATTCTCATCACTCTCATCATTCTAGCTATAGAGCCTCTTTTAAGAAACCGTTATTAAAGCTTGATGTAAATTTTTCTTTACCTATGTTTAATGGAGATGCTAATCCTGGAAAACTAGATAATTGGATCCAACAAGTTGAAGTATATTTCCGTGTTCAACATATTGACGAAGAGGAAGTTAAAGTGCAACTGGGTTCTCTTCGGTTGGAAGGCACCGCTTTCGTATGGTGGGAGAGCAAGCTTCAGGACATAAGTGAGTGTGGTAATCTTCTTTCCTCGTGGTCGAAATTTAAAACAGAGATAAGGAAGCAGTCCTATCCATTAGGGTATTTACATAAAGCAATGATGGAATGGAAAACTTTGAGGCAAAGTAAAGGCCAGACTATACAAAGTTTCACAGAAGAATTTAGGAAGAAATCTCTTGCATTAAATATTCCTTTGGATTCTTATGAAACTTTAATGAAGTATATTGGCACACTTCACAATTATATTCATCATACTTTTCTCTTGTTTAAACCCACTATTCTTGACAAAGTTTGTGTGAAAGACACTCACCTGGAGAACAGGGGGAAGCATGTTCAAGAAGATCCCATGAAGAAACCTTCCAATTTCCCACAAAAGAATTTCAAGAAGTTGAAAAGGAAGGACAAGAAGACCACTATAGTGACGAGAGAAGGAGGAAAAAAATCTTTCACTCATTGCAAGAAGAGAGGTCACGATGAAGAACAATGTTGGAAATTACATCCAAAAAATAAACCGAAACAGTTCGGTGGAAAGGGGAAGACAAAGACAGTTGCTATAGTGCATCATGATCTTGGTTCTGATTCAGGAGATGAAGGAAATATCACAGTGGTTGGAGTACAAGGTAAATATTCCCTTCATGCTAGTTCAAGTTCCAATAATGAATCTCAGATTGATGAATGAAAGAGGAATGCATTATTTCATATACGAGTTGTATCTAAACATACTAAGATATATACATTATTTGATCTGGGTTACCAAGTAAACTTAATATCTGAAGAAATTTTCAAGAAGATGTGTCTTGTAATGAAACCACATCCAAAGCCTTATCCTCTTGGTTGGGTATGTGATCAAGCAAAACTTAATTTCACCAAACAATGTAGGATCAAATTTGCTATTGTTTCAAAGTTGATTGATGAAGTGGATTTGGATGTTGTACCACTTGATATATGTGGCATAGTGTTGGGGAATCCTTATCTTTATGATAGAAAAAAAATCTTCTTTCGTCATGAGAAAAAACACCACCTTACTAAGGGGGGAGTGGAATATATTGTTAGAGCTCACATCGGTGGAGTGGAATATATTTTTAGAGGTCACAACATGAGGGTAAATAAACACTTGTTAGTGCAAGGCAAATGAAAATACTCATAACCACTAATAAGAGATATGTAATCATGAATGGTCATCAAAGAGAAATATGTCGGGACATTCAACACTTTCCAAGGGTGTGATCCATCTCATAAAAATGAATTAATTGATATTGTTTCTAAGTATGATGATATTTTTCAGGAACTAGATGGATTACCTCCTAAGAGGGATATCCAACATGAGATACATCTTCAACAGGATTATCCTCTTCCTAATGTAGGAATGCACATGATGTCAGTTGTGGATATGACAGAGATCAAGAATCAAGTACAAGGCTTATTGGATCAAGGGGTCATCAGGCCCAGTTCATCTCCTTGTGGTTCTTCGATCGTGATTCTACCAAAGAAACATGGCACATGGAGAATGTGTGTCAATTACCGGACCTTAAATAAAATCACGGTGAAAAATTGATACCCTCTTCCTCGTATAGATGATTTACTTGATCAATTGAAGAATGTTGTTTATTTCACTAAGTTGGATTTGCGTAGTGGATATCATCAAATCAGGGTTGCAGAACATGATGCATGGAAAATTCCTTTAAAACCAAACAAGGATTGTTTGAGTGGTTAGTTATGCCATTTGGGCTTTGTAATACTCCGACAACTTTCATGCGTGTGATGAATGAGGTATTCAGGCCTTTTCTAGATGACTTTGTGATTGTATATTTAGATGACATTCTTGTTTTTAGTGGGACTTGGGATGAACATGTAAGGCATGTAAAGCAGGTATTGGATACTTTGTAAAGGGAAAAATTGTATGTAAAAATGTCTAAATGTGAATTTGGCAAGACTTCACTTGTATACTTAGGTCATATCGTGGGAGGAGGACAATTGAAGATCGATCCTTCCAAAATTGAAGTAATTGTAAAATGGCATGAGACATAAAGTGTAACTGAAGTCCAAAGCCTCTTAGGTGCAGTCCAGTATTGGAGGAGATTCATTCCCAACTTCTCCTGTATAGCAGCTCCTTTGCATGCCTTAACCAATGTGAAGAACACATTTCAGTTGGAAGGAAAGAAACAAAAATCTTTTTACACTTTGAAGGAGAAGATCAGTACCACACCAGTATTAACACTTCCGAATATTCAACAGTCGTTCGAGATCGAGACATATGCCATCAGATACACAATGGGTGCAATATTGATGCAATATCATAAGCCTATATGTTACCACTCTAAAAAATTTAACCAAGTTGTTGTTAACTATCCTACATATGATAAAGAGTTGTATGCATTAGTCCAAAGCGTAAAGAAATGGAAGCACTACTTGTTATGGAAGGAAACCATCATACATACAGATCACCAGCCCTTACAGTATCTTCAAGCATAGACCAAACTACAACAATCTCGACACTACAGATGGATGGATTTTTTATAACAATTTCATTTGGTAATGAAGTATAATAAGGGTATAAGTAACAAGGTATCCGATATGCTTTCTAGACCTCCTATTTCTTCTTCTATTATTTTGAAGAATACTTATTTATATCATGATCGCTATGTAGAACAATATGCCATTGATGAAGATTTTAAAGAAGTATATGAGAAGCTAACCCATGGTGCACATGTAGAGAACTATTGTCTGTAGGTAAAATTACTCTATCATCTTGGGAAGCTATGTATTCCTACCAGTGAACGAGTCCATGTAATACAATAATATCATACTTCTCTTGTGTCTGGGCATTTTAGGGTAGGAAAAACTATGGCTCATTTTCAAAGGTTTTGTTATTAGCCTTAAATGAAAGCAATTATAACTAAATATGTAAAGGGGTGTCTGATGTGTTCTACTTGTAAGCCCACTAATAGAAAATTGAGGCTACACTGACCACTTCCTGCTCCATCCCATCCATGGGAAATCATTTCCATGGATTTTGTAGGGGGTTTACCAATGACCAAAGAGGGTCATGACTATTTGTATGTTGTAGTGAGTAGGTTCAGAAAGATGTGAATCTTGATGCCATGTAAAAAGCATATCACTGTTGATCAGACTGTTAATCTCTTCTTTTAGTATGTTTGGGTTCACTTTGGGTTATCCACGTCCATTGTCTCAGATTGAGATACTCGACTCCTTGGGGATTTTTGGACTAGCTTTTGGAGAATGATGGACACAAAATTGAAGAGGAGCACTACTTTTCATCCATAGACTGACGGACAGACAGAGGTGGTAAACATAACAGTGGTACTTTTTATTCGAGGCTACTACAACAAGTATCCTAAGTTATGGAATGAACATATACCCCATGTACAACATGATTATAACCGATCTTTACATTCATCCACTCAAAGTTCACCTTTTGAGACGTATTTTGGGTACCTACCAAAGGTTCCTTTGGACTTGATGTATGGGAGAGATGTCGATGTGAATGAAGAAAGAACAAAGGACAGAGCCCGCAAGTTCATCCAGAGGATTCAACAGATACACCAGGCAGTAAGGGAAAAGTTACAGAAGAGTCAAGCATAGTATAAAGCTTGGCATGACAAGCACAGGGTTGATCATTAGTTCCAGGTTGGAGACTGGGTATGGATTCACATCAGCAAGGAATGATTGAAGGGTGAAGGAAATAAACTCAAGCCTATCCGATATAGACCCTTCACTATCTTGGAGAAAAGGGACACTAATGCTTTTTGTTTAGACCTTCCACCGTATATGAAGATTTACTCCGTTGTGAACGTAGAGAACTTGAAACTTTTTTAGCCTCCCATGATCATGGATCGGGATGAGGAAGTTTCAATACCTTCAGTTGATGAGTTTTCACCTGAGTCCTTGGATGAGTTACCGGAAGATATCATCTTGGATAGAAAGACGAGGACTTCAAACAGGGGTGATGTTGATTATCTTTGAGTAGGCTTAAAGGGAACAAATCCAAGCAAGGCAAAGTGGATTGAGAAAGACAAAGTGAGGGGACTCTTCCCTCACTTACCAGTTGATTGATGAAATCTTTTGGTGGTCCAAAAAGCTCTCAGTGGGAAGGCGTGATCCAAAAAGGATCCAAAGAAGGCTAAGAACAACTCATAACTCACAGAGGAAACTCATGATGCTCAGAATGGCTTCAATAGATAGAGAAAGGGAAAAAATTCCAAGTTCCCAAAACTCAGTGAAAATGGCATGATCGCGAAGAGTTCGTCGTAAGATTTCTAATGGAGAAAATGACTCATCAAATAGAGTTACATATCGAAATTTATAAGCAGTCAAAGTTCATGTCAAACTTGGTCAAAAGTTCAAGGTGACACGTGTCACCACTGCAAGGGCGACATGTGGAACGTCCATACAACTAACGTGGCAAAGTGCTGAGTTGGCATTGGATGACATGGCAAGGTCGTACAGGTTTGATGGCAGACACATGGGCGAATAAGGTTGTGACAAGTGTCATTTTAGTGGGAAAATGTTATGGTACCACGTGGCCTAGTCATGGGATGCCATGTGGCACCCCTCCAGTAGTTGGCATGTGACAAAACTTTATATGACTCCTCAAGAGTCGAACTCATAACCTCCTAGCCCAAAGGACTTACAACCTTCGCGCTAGCCAATATACCATTACATAATCCTTGTTTGTAATATGGTGCGCATTTTATTTATGTTTGGTAATGTTTCGTATGGGTGGAGGAAAAGGGCTAGGTCCTCGACCCAGCCCTTGGCTCTATGCCAATCCATGCGACCATGTCCACCGCCAATAGTCAAATGTAATCGCCCGCCATTTTAATGGCATATTCTGCTAGATAAGATCGCCCGCCATATTTGGTCGTTGCTCCGCTATATTTAGTGTGTGCGCCAAATTTGTTACAACCATATGTTAAAAAGGGGAGGCCTGTGGGATTCAACCCTGGGACCTCTGCTAACTAAGCCTTAAGTTAGCCTCTGCTAACCACTCCACCGACCAACTCATTTATGCATAACCTCCCAGAATTTGGTATAAAAAGGAGCTTTCCGCCAGTGTACGAGAAAGAGGACAACCAAGCATTCCCATATGGACTTTGGCTCAGTTTTAAAGACAAGGGCACACATTTCAAGATTTTCTCAGTCATTTATTGCAGAGTCACGGCAAAAAAATCGAGGTCGAGATGTCTCTTGGGCCTGAAAGTGTCAGACTTGGATCAAGGAGACAATCATTTTTAGGTAATTTGATGCCACAAACGCAATGGTGATGTTAGTTTTCTGATCTGAGAAAAGCTTTTGTAGGTTAACTCCAAAATGAGGTATACTTATGTATTTTTCATAAATTATTTTGTGGAGTTAATAAAAAGACCTACCCATTTGAGGGGAGGACCCGAAGACGTAGTCCACCATGGACAAACTCCGTTATCAAGTTTTTTTGTTCATATTGCATGCTTTTGTATCTTTCCTTTTGAGATTTTCCTTCTTTATGGCATACTTTAGTTTATGCTCATTTAATACAATTCTTTAATAAGTCACCTGACAAAAAGATCCCAGATCACCTAAGAATTTTTGTGGATCCATGTAGATTAAATGCAACTTGTGTACATGATCCATTCCCAATACCATTTACAAATGAAGTGTTTGAAATCGTGGGTGGGCACAAGGCTTACTCATTCACAGATAACTTATCAGAATATCTCCAGGTGCGAATTGTCGAAGAAGACCAAGCCAAGATGATGTTTTCAATAGAATGGGGCTCATTTTCTTACATGGGAATGACCTTTGGAAAGAAGAATGCACCCAAAATGTTTTCTAGAATTATGGTCACAACTTTTAAGGACTTCAGGTGTACTTAGATGACTCAATGGTGTTCAACCTATGGAAGAAGCATATGCAAGAACTACGATTGATTATGGATAGATGTTGACAGTTGTAGATTTCATTGAACTTGAAAACATGCCTCTTTTGTACACCGTTCGTGTAACACCCTGTTTCCCCCAGTCTGTAAATATAACTATATTGTCCAAGGAACTATGGCAAACCTAAAGGTGTGAATTTTTTATTTGATGGACCTTTGTACAAAAGGTTGATGAATGTAAATTATGTTATTTTAATAGAAAATTGTTACATGTTGAATAACTGTTGAAAGAGGGGATGTGCTAAGAGAAAACCATGAATGCTATGAAAGGTGGTGGAGGGGACCCAGAATGGTTGTGTTAACCTCCATCGAACCAGTACCATGCTGGAATTAATTTCTCAGATCAGAACAACCCTCTAAGCCAAGAATGAATTATAGTCGGGCGGGAAGGTGGGAAGGCCTCCTCAAGAGTTAATGAGTAGATGGGGAAAATTGTCCATCTGTAAGGCTTCCATACCTGACCACGGATTGGGAATTCAATCCACACACAACCTTGTTGAAGAAGGAAAGAAAGGAAGTGTGGTGGGCAGAGGAAGACCTATGAAGAAAATGCATAGACGAGAGGGGAAACTCTCGGCTCCGAGGAAGGACTGAAAGAGGAACAATGAGTTCTGATCACAAAAAATAGATATTGAGCCAAGAGAAGGAGAGTAACCTTTGTCCTTATCTATTTCTATATTGGGAGACGAATAGTAACCTTCGTCCCTAACTTCTATTGATCTGGAAGTAAGAGATTGAATCTCAAAGCATCATGGCTTAATCTCAGGGGTGGCCAATGATAAATCCATTTGGACTGATTGAGCCTATGGTTAGGTGTAAATGAGCACCCCTTTCAGCAATCACATCATGCCTTATGGTTCTGTTAAGTGTTTTTATGCCTAGTGCTTTGAATTGCAAATAATGGATGCATGCTTGTATTTATATGCCTATAAATGGTTTATGTATTGAATGATTAAGTTAAGAGTATGCGTTCGTTCCTTGAGAAATTTTACATCTGCTTGATTTTCCTTATGCTCTAGTTTAATTCCTCGAAAAAATTTCCCACGGGGAATTTCCCTCACCATCTTAGAGTTGAGTGAGTACTCCCCTGACTGCGGAGGTTGAACACCGCAATCACTGCGAGGACGGAGTCTATTAAGCTTAGGAGAGGTAGTGCATGTATGCACCGAGTCTCTACAAGGTGGGTAGAGACCGATACCATCTTAGGTTCTAGAGTTGAGTAATTGAACATAAGTGGTGTGTGACATAATTCTTCCAAGCATTACGTTCAAGAGAAAGAGCGCAAAACTCTTAAGCCTTTCAGATCCAACAAAGCTCAGGAAGAATAGTGAGATTCAAGTATCAAAAGGGAATATCCTTTTATTTGGAAGACGAACGGACGAGATCTGTTCGGAAGGATCCAAGGTCTGTCGCGACCATTAGATTTGAAGAAGGGGCATAGGTGTTAACGCCTCGAATCTCTCAGTCTTCGCAAGTTCGATGAATGTTGGTAATCATCGTGAAGGAGATGGATCCTATGAAACCTGAAGTAGTGATGTGACCTGGACCGTAGATCCAAGGATCTATTAGGACCCTCCTTGACCGTCGGATTGGCAAAATCGAAGTTCACACATCGGGAGAATCGCACGTTGGCGCGATTAAACTTCTAAAACCCGAGGTTGCGATGTGATCTAGACTGTGGGATCGAGGAAGGTCATGGACCATCGATCTGACGCAAGCATATTAATGCAAGAAGTACATGGGAATTTGAAATTACCTAAGGACCAAGCTCAGAAGAGACAAGAACTTTTCAGAAGCACAGATGAGGTCCAAGAGGCGAACTTGTTTCAAGTTCATAAGCTCAAGAGGGAAAGAGGAAGTCGAGATCCATACACCAGGGCTCGCAAGAAGTAAATCGAAGGTCGAGACATTTGAAATATCTTAAATCTTCTAAGTTAGGGAAGAAATCGAAAGCTCAGGAGGAGGACCAACAGTGACTGTTGGATCGAGCACTGTGAAATATATGGACCGTTGGAATCCACGTCCAAACACTTAGAAGAGGACGCGAGAGGAGATCATATCTGGGCAATCGGATCTGAGCGCGAGGACCAACAATCGTTGGATCCCAAGGAAAGTGCACGAGGCCTAAAACCTTGAAAGTTCCCAAGAGAGCGGACTTTGGGAAGTCCCTAAGTTTCGAAATCATCGAAACTGTCCATCATCGGGGTTGATAGGTGGAAGCAGATCCAAGAGTTCAAGGACTCGGACATTGGAAGAATTGGGAAAAATCGAGAGTTGAGATTTTAGATTTATGAATCCCATAAATCCAAAGCGACGAGAGTCGTCGATGTGAAGGTGGAAACGCGGTGCCATATCTAGAACCTCAAAAGAAAAGAGAGGAGGAAAAGGTCCGAAGACCCGGAGAAGATCTCAATTTTTGATCGAGGAGGGAGCTGAAAGACCGTCGATCTGGTTGAGGAGGCCAAATTCCCGAGGTGGGAGTAGAATCGTCAATTGAGGAGGATGCGTGGAAGACAATCTGTCGTTTCAGAGAAATAGCTCCGGAGGAAATGATAGTTTGAGAGTTGAAACTCCCGAAGGCCGGAGAGCTGGAACCAATCGTAACCGTTGATTTGGAAGGGAGCTATGTGCCGATAGATCAGGAAGGTATGTGAAGGCACTAGAAAGAAGGAGGATAGATAGCATCCTTTGATCACAGATCATCATCGGAAGAAAGAGATCGATGGTCGAGAAGAAATGTAGGGCCATAACATGCTCGGGTCTTAATTTTTCCAGAGCGGTTTGCAATTGAAACCAGGGTATCGCCAAAGGCATACATGGCACTTTGTAGTGAATTGTGGGGAAAAAATTGGGTTGGTTTGAAACCACCCTTGGATTCTCCCACAATCACATACCTTCGAAGAGCTCATAGCCCAGGGCCATATGAAGGAGGGGGTTAACGAAAAAGGAGCTGGTGCCCAAAATTCAATATTTCGTCAGCACGCAAACAGAGGTCGTGGGTACCCTTAGAACTGTACCAGGTAGTCAAAAGGTTTTGTGTTTAATTACAGAATGAGACCATCAAGGTCTCAGAGAGTCACTTGGATTTAGAATCGAATATCCTTGACCAAAAGGCCGGGCTGGTGTCCTGACTATCCAAATTAGAACCCGTAGAGAGAGAGGATTTATTCCTATAAGGAGGACAAAATTTGTATTTTATTTTTAGCACTGTCGCGGGTATGTTACAAATTGGTATCAGATCCAGGTTACAAAACTTGGTCTGCTTGGGCTCATGGACGATTCGCTTAAAAAATCTATTTGGAGTACATTTAAAAGAGTGATACTCTGTCTTACCTCTTTCTTAAAAAGTATAGTTAAATATGTTATTAGAGAAAAGAATGAAACTTTCTACTATGTGTGCATTTAAGAAATTGAACCGTGTATTGTTCATGAACTAATAGATTGTTACCTAAAAACAAGTGTTTTTTTCAACACTCGAGTAGTCATTAAATCATGGGAAAAATTCAAGACTAAAGGATGGTGATGTGTCATGAAGTGGGGGATAGCTCCCACAATAGAGATGGAGAATCTGACGAAAGGAGGGTGGTGGAAACCCATCCAGATCTGGCTGAAATTGTAAGGAGCCTCAGGGACAAATTACAGAGTTGCAAGGATGACAATGAGAGATTGATAAAGGAGCAAGAACAACAAACAGAAATTAATGCAGTGTTGCTACAGAGCTTGTATGACATACAAAGGAAACTACAACATGAACCCACAACTAGTCATGTGGACCAACGACATAAGAAGAGAAGTCAAATTCCACATGAGATCCTAAAACATGACTCCATAAGTGACCACACTGGGAGAAGCACCTCAAAGAAGGCACAATCTGGAGGCAGGGGACACTCATCAGTAGAGTCCTATGGAAAGGAAGCTGGCAAATACGAAGGATCTTCTGGTAGCAGAGAACGCTCACATTCTTAAAGGAAAGGAAAGAAGCAGAAGCATTCCAAAAATCATGATCCTGGAGAATTCAAGAAATCCAAACCACCCTCCTTCGATGGAGAGATTAGGAAGGGAGAAGAGGTTGAAGTTTGGCTGCTTCGTCTAAAGAAGTAATTCAAAGTCCATGACTTCTCTGAAAACTTGAAGGATCGAATAACCATATTTAACTTTAATGGAAAGGCTTCCATTTGGTGGGAAGACCTTAGGAATGTGAAAGGAGTCCATGACAAGAACTTGTCATGGAAACAGTTTGAGAAATAATTCAGGAAGCAGTATCTGTCAGAGAAATACATGGATGGGAAGACTACGGAATTATATGAAATCAGGCTGGGGAATCTCACCATAGATGAATTTGTCAATAAATTCCTTGAACTATTGAGGTATGTACCCTACATAAAAGATGAAAAAGTAAAAATGGAACAGTTCATTAGTGGGTTACCTCATACCTACTAGGACAGGATTGAGTTCGACGAACCAAATATGTTATAAGAAACTATCTGGAAGATGAGGTATAGTTATGAACAGTTTGGGAGTAAGACAAGACCTCACGAGGAATGGAAGAAGAGGAGTAGTTCAGGATTCCATAAAGAAGGGGTTTAAATCCTCAAGATTTAAGAACTATGGAAAATATTCTAGAAGGATCCTTCCTACTAGAAGTGTATATCAACAAAATTTCCCCTCTCAAAGTGGAAATAAACCTTTTAATACAGTCCCAGAAAATACCGATAACCTAAAGAAGGAACCCTTAAAATGTTGGGGTTGTGGAGAAGTTCATCGATTGAGGGGATTCCCACACAAACAACAAGACAATAAGAGAGTCTACAATATCCAAGAATCTACCACCGTCAATGATGTGGCTAGGATCATGCCACGAATCTATGCAACCTTGGATAATAATCAAGACGACCACCAAGCTTCAGTTGTGGAGCTGTAAGGTATGAACACCAATCATCTAGTTTCTATTTTAATTGACCCAGGTTCTAATTTGAATTATGTGGCCCCTTAGACTGTTGATAAGTGTAAACTTCAACCAATTAGACACGTTAAATTGTGGTTGGTGCGACTAGCCACTGGGACCAAAAGAAACGTGGCAGAGGTCATACTGGCCTGCTAATTCATCATGGGTGGATTTCCCACCTGAGCGATCCTTAGCATACTTCCCCTGGGATCTTATGAATTGTTGATTGGTATGGATTGGTTGGATGCTTATAAAACTAAATTGGACTGTTATCATAAAACTTTAGAATGTTTAGATGAAGAAGGGGGAAAGACGACCCTCCAAGGGATTCAAAATCCTGTCTCAGTGAGGCAAATATCATCCCTTCAAATGAAAATGTATTGCAGATAGGGGTGTTCCTTATATGCCATACAGGTACTGGAATATGTTGAGAATGACCGACCAAACCTAGAGGACCACCCCATATTAAGAGAATACAAGGACGTGTTCCCAGAAGAGGTACCATGTCTACCTCCGTGAAGGGATATCGACTTCTCAATAGAACTTACACCAGGAGTGGTACTAGCATATAGAACGCCATATAGAATGAGCACACCAGAGTTGGTTGAGCTCAAGCTACAACTAAAGAAGATGATGGACAAAGGCTACATCCAACCCAGTGTATCTCCATGGGGAGAGCCCATCTTGTTTGTGAAAAAGAAAGATAGCACCCTCCGACTATGCATAGATTATAGACAACTCAATAAGACAACCATAAAGAACAAGTACCCCTTACCAAGAATCGATGACTTGTTCAACCAATTGGGAGGTGCTTCCATTTTCTCGAAAATCGAGTTAAGGTCTGGATACCACAAAATCCAGATTAAGGATGAAGACATCCACAAAACAACCTTCAGGACGAGGTATGGTTACTATGAATTCATGGTGGTTCCATTTGGGTTAACCAATGCCGCCGCCACTTTTATGTTCTTGATGAATAATGTACTCAACAAATTCCTGGACAAATTTGTATTGGTTTTCATTGATGATATCCTAATCTACTCCAAGAACAGGGAGGAGCACAANATCCACAAAACAACCTTCAGGACGAGGTATGGTCACTATGAATTCATAGTGGTGTCGTTTGGGTTAACCAATGCCCCCGCCACTTTTATGTTCTTAATGAATAATGTACTCAATAAATTTCTGGACAAATTTGTATTGGTTTTCATTGATGATATCCTAATCTACTCCAAGAACAGGGAGGAGCACAAAGAACATCTTAGACTCGTACTTCAAGTACTAAGAGAGCATCATCTCTACGCTAAGTTTAGCAAGTGCGATTTCTTTTAGAATCAAGTCCATTACTTAGGCCATGTCATATATAAGGAAGGGGTGGCAGTAGACCCCAACAAGATCAAATCTATTATGGAATGGCCTACTCCGAAGGATGTATTCGAAATTAGGTCCTTCAAGGGCTTGGCAGGATACTATAGAAGGTTCATAAAAGGTTTTTCCAAGATTGGTTGTCCAATCACTGCCCTTAAAAAAAGGGGATTAGATTCATTTGGACATCAAAATGTGAAGAAATATTTCAGGAACTAAAATGCCTCCTGACCTATGCACCCGTGCTAAATATTGCAGACCCAGATAATGATTTCCTCGTGTGTACAGATGCCTGCAAGGCAGGACTCGGAGGAGTCCTTATGCATGAGGGACATGTAATTTGATACACGTCCAGGAAATTAAATGAGCATGAGATCAATTATGTGACCCATGACCTAGAGTTGGATGCCATAGTATATGCTTTAAAAATGTGGAGGCACTACCTCCTGGGTAGGAGATTTGTGATTATGACAGACCATTGTGGATTGAGACACCTGTTTGATCAACCAAAACTCAATGCCAGGAAAGCTAGGTGGATGGCTCTCCTTAGTGAGTTTGATTTCGAAATCAAACACATCAAAGGAAAGGAAAATAGGATGGTTGATTCCCTTAGAAGAAGTATAAAAATGATTCATCTGGCAGTGGTAAGCACCTGTGAAACATATGTCAGGGAAAGAGTCAGGAATTCACAAGAAACATATGCATTCTTCAAGACTGTGACCTCATACCTAGGGCAAGAGCCTACAGGGCTAAAATATGAAGGTTACTAGATGCTTGAAGAAGGCTTGTTGACTTATAAAAACATATTGTATGTTCCAAACTGTGACAACTTGAAGAGGTTCATAATGAATGAACTACATAAGAGACCATATATCGGTCACCTAGGATATCAGAAAATGATCACGGCCACTAGGAAACAATTATGTTGGCCTAGATTGAAGAAATACATAGATAACTATCTAGCTAAGTGCCTAGAATGATAGCAAGTTTTGGCAGAACACCAACATCCAACAGGATTGTTACAACCCCTATCGATCCCAGAATGGAAATGCGAAACCATCTCCATGGAGTTCATCACCGAATTACCAAAGTTGACCAAGAAAAATGATGCCATCATGGTTGTGGTGGAAAAACTAAGTAAGTCTGATCATTTCGTTCCTGTCAAATCAACTTGCAAGGCCATAGAAATTGCCAACATCTTCAGGAAGGAGATATTTAGACTGCATGGCATGCCCAAGGAAATTGTATCTGACAGAGATACCAAATTCACTTCAAGCTTTTGGAAATCCCTAATGGCTGGTTTTGAGACAAAATTGTTGCTCAACACGGCTTATCACCCTCAAACTGATGGACAACCAGAAAGAGTGAACCAAATAGTAGAAGACATGCTAAGGATGCATGTAATGCATCAGCCTAAGAAGTGGGAAGACTACCTACCATTGGTAGAGTTTGCCTACAACAACGGTTATCAGGAATCCTTGAAGATGAGCCCTTTTGAAGCCCTCTATGGTAGACAATGAAAGATTCCAATCAGCTGGAGTAACCCAGTGGACAGAACTACAATCAGACCCGACATGCTGAAAGAAATGGAACAACAAGTGGTTCAGATAAGACAAAATCTGAAGATTGATAGACAGAAAAGTTACGCCGACAGAAAGAGAACTCCCAGAGAGTTCAAGACTGGAGACCATTTCTATCTCAAAGTTAGACCCAGGAAGAGTTCCCTTAGGATGGGATCCTATGCCAAATTGGCACCTCAACATTATGGACCCTTTGAAGTCTTAGATAGAGTGGGACCTGTAGCCTATAGGCTAGCACTTCCTCCCACTGTAAAGGCACATAATGTTTTTCATGTTTCATTATTGAAGAAATATGTACATGATGTTAATCATATAATTTACTGGTCTATGGTTCAGGTATAGCCAGAGGGAGAATTCCTGCCAAAACCCCAATGCAGATTAGACAGGAAGGAAACCTCACTCGAGAACCAAACCATTGCACAGTTCAAGGTGCAGTGGAAACACTTTGGCCCAGATGAGGCTACGTGGGAAATGGAGGATGCCATGAGAAAAGCATATCCGATTTTGTTTACTCCTATACATACATGTCATGTTGATAGATAGAACATCAAGGATGATGTTCCTTTAAAGGGGAGGGAATTGTAACACCATGTTTCCCCAAGTTTGTAAATATAACTATATTGGCTAAGGAACTATGGAAAACCTAAAGGTGTCAATGTTTGATTTGATGGACCTTTATACAAAAGGTCGATGAATGTAAATTCTGTTATTTTAATAGAAAATGGTTACATGATGCATAACTATTGAAAGAGGGGATGTGTTAAGAGAAAACCATGAATGCTATGAAAGGTGGTGGAGGGGACCCGAAATGGTTGCGTTAACCTCCACCAAACCAGTACCATGATGGAATTAATTGCTTAGATCAGAACAACGCTCTAACCCAAGAATTAATTACAGTCAGGCTGGTAGGTGGGAAGGCCTCCTCAAGAGTTAATGAAGGGATGGGGCAGATTTCCCATCTGTAAGGCTTCTAGACCTAACCATAGACTAGGAATTTGAGCCACACACAACCTTGATGAGGAAGGAAAGAAAGGAAGTGTGGTGGGCAGAGGAAGACCTGCGAATAAAATGTTGACACGAGAGTGGAAATTCTCGGGTCCAAGGAAGGACTGAAAGAGGAACAGTGAGTTCTAATCACATAAAATAGAGATTGATCCAAGAGAAGGAGAGTAACCTTCATCCTTATCTATTTCTGTATTGGGAGAAGGAGAGTAAACTTCATCCCTAACTTCCATTGAGTTGGAAGTAAGAGATTGAATCACAAATCATCGTGTCTTAAGCTCGGGGGTGGCCAGTGATAAATCCATTGGGAGTGACTGAGCCTATGGTTGGGTGGAAACGAGCACCCCTTTTAGCAGTCGCATCACGCCTTATGGTGCTTTATAAGTTTTTTTATGGCTTGTGCTTTGAATTGGAAATAATGGATGCATGCTTGTATTTATATGCATGTAAATGGGTTTTGTATTGAATGACTAAGTTAAGAGTATGCGTTCGTTCCTTGAGAACTTTTACATGTGCTTGATTTTCCTTATGCTCTAGTTTAATTCCTCGAAAACACTTTCCCCCGGGGAATTTCCCTCACCATCCTAGAGTTGAGTGAGTACTCCCCTGACTGCAGAGGTTGAATCCCACAATCACTGCGAGGATAAAGTCTATTAAGCTCAGGAGAGGTAGTGCATGTATGCACTGAGTCTCTGGAAGGTGGGTAGATACCGAGACCATCTTAGGTTCTAGAGTTGAGTAATTAAACGTAAGGGGTGTGCGGAAGAATTCTTCCAAGCATTACATTCAAGAGAAAGAGTGAAAAAATCTTAATCCTATCAGAGCCAACAAAGCTCAGGAAGAATAGTGAGATTCAAGTATCAAAAGGGAATATCCTTTCATTTGGAATATGAACAGACAAGATCCATTTGGGAGGATCCAAGGTCTGTCAAGACCGTTGGATTTGAAGAAGGGGCACATGCATGAACGCCTCAACTCCCTCAGTCTTCGCAAGTTCGATGAATGTTGGTAATCATCATGAAGGGGATAGATCCTCCAAAACCCGAAGTAGTGATGTGACCTAGACCGTAGATCCAAGGATCTATTGGGACCCTCCTTGATCGTTGGATTGGCAAAATCAGAGTTCACACATCGGGAGAATAGCACATTGGTGCAATTAAAATTCTGAAACTCGAAGTTGCGATGTGATCTGGACCATGGGATCGAGGAAGTTCATGGATCGTCGATCAAACACGAGTAGATTAACGCAAGGAGTACGTGGGAATTCCAAATTCCCTAAGGACCAAGCTCAGAAGAGACAAGCATTTTTTAGAAGCGCAAATGAGGTCCATGAGGTGAACTTGTTTCAAGTTCGTAAGCTCAGGGGGGAAAGAAGAAGTCGATACCCATACACCAGGGCTCGCAGGAAGTAAATCAAAGGTCGAGACCTTCGAAATATCTGAAATCTTCCAAGTCAGGGAAGAAAGAGAAATCTCAGGATGAGGAGCAACAGTGACTGTTGGATCGATCAATGTGAAAGATCTGAACCATTGGAATCCACATCCAAACAATTAGAAGAGAACACAAGAGGAGATCAGATCTGGGTCGTCGGATCTGAGCGCGAGGACCAATATTCCTTGGATCCCAAGGAAAGTGCACGAGGCCTAAAACCTTAAAAGTTCCTAGGAGAGCGGACTTTGCAAATTCCTGAAGTTATGAAATCATCGGAACCATCCATCGTCGGGGTTGATAGGTGTAAGCAGGTCCGAGAGTTCAAGGAATTAGACATTGAAAGAATTGGGAAAAAGTGAGAGTTGATATTTGAGATTTTCGAAGCCTAGAAATCCGAAGCGACGAGAGTCATTGATGTGAAGGTGGACACGTGGCACTAGATCTAGAAATCCAGAAGAAAAGAGAGGAGGAAAAGGTCTGAAGACTTGAAGAAGATCTCGATCGTTGATCGAGGAGGGAGCTGAAAGACCGTCGATCTGGTTGAGGAGGCCAAAGTCCTGAGGTGAGAGAATAACCATCAATTGAGGAGGACGTGTGGTAGATAATCTATTGTTTCGGAGAAATCTCTCCATAAGAAATGATAGTTTGAGAGTTGAAACTCCCAAAGGCCAGACATCCGGAACCAATCGTAACCGTTTATTTGGAAGGGAACTACATGCCGACAGATCGGGGAAGTCTGGGAAGGCACGTGAAAGAAAATAAAGGATGATAGATGGCAGTCGTTGATCACGGATCATCCCCAAAAGAAAGAGATCGACGGTCGGGAATAAATGCGGGGCCAGAACATGCTCGGGTCTTAATTTTCTCTAAGCGGGCCGCAATTAAAACCACGGTATCGCCAAAGGCATACATGGAACTTTGTAGTGAATTACGGGGCGAAAAGCGGGTTGGTTTGAAACCACCCTTGGACACGCCTACAATCACATACCTTCCAAGAGGTCGTAGCCTAGGGCCATATGAAGGAGGGGGTTAACGAAAAAGGAGTTGGTGCCCCAAATTCAATATTTCATCAGCGCGCAGACAGAGGTCACATGTACCTTTAGACCTGCACTAGGTAGTCAAAAGGTTTTGTGTTTAATTACAGAACGAGACCATCAAGGTATCATAGAGTCGCTTGGATTTAGAATTGGAGATCCTTGACCGGAAGGTCGAGCTGGTTTCCCGACTGTCCAAATTAGAACCCGTACAGAGAGAGGATTTATTTCTATAAGGAGGACGGAATTTTTATTTTATTTTTAGCACCGTCATGGGTATGTTACAGTTCGACATGTTGTTGGGACATGTGGTATTAAAGGAAGGTTTGTTAGTAGTTCAAGTAAATATTGACATGATATTGGATTTGTTGGCTCCCACATCCATCGGAGAGTTGTGCGCCACTTTTGGACACACATGTTATTATATATGATTCATACGAAGTTATGCAAATGTTATTGCATCGTTAGATAAGCTATTGCACAAAGTTACAAACTATATCAGGACATATGTTAAGCCCTAATATTGGCTCATTACCCCTTAATC